>QEPC01014746.1:76232-93135 GCA_003113815.1 Sphenodon punctatus | reverse complement strand
GGAGTGCTCCCCACACATCCACTGGCTCAGGGTGACCAGCGTGTCCTCCCATGTCTGGCCCTGTGCCACTGCACTCCCTACCAGCTCAGCTGGGGGGCCACAATGGATCCCTTCATGTGGAGGATCCTGTCTAAGGCATCATAATAACGTGCGGTTCACGCTGCATGACTGGACTGCTGGTTATTGTCCTTTATGTACTTATAGCCCCTCTTTAGCTCCTTGGTCTTGGACCGGCACTGTGCTGCCGACCTCTGGTATCTGGCCTCCTCCATGTCCCTCACTATCAGGTCAAACACATGCTCATTTCGCTTTTTTAACGCAAACACCACCTGGTTTTCCAGGGACCCCCAGATCCTGATGAAGTCCTGGGTCTCCTGGACTCCTCACTGTCCCCTGCTCTGGTACCTCCATCTCCGTGCTGGGCCCTCTGGATCCGGTACCACCACCTCCTGCTCTGGCTCCTCCCTGCTGGTGTCCTGTGGGGGTTCCGGGGCTTGGGCACATTTCCTGGCCTGTTGGGTTGACATGGCGGGTTGGGTGCTGTGGTTGTGGCATTCCTGCTCCTGGCCTCCCTCCATGGCTGTCTGGTACCCTTGCACCCCCTCAGCAGTCCCGTTGTGGTCTCCTTACCTGTTTGCAGGGGGCCTCCATCCCCTGTTTGGTATCCTCCTGTGAGGCGGGTTCCTCCGGCTCCTCCTGCTGCTGCTGTTGCTGCTCCTCGCACTCCATCACTGTCCTGTCTCTCCACTCTCTCTTCCTGTCTTGCCACCTCATTCCCCTGCAGAAGTGTGCCTTTTAAATATCCCGCCTTGTTCCATTTGTTGGCCGTTGCCTGACAGCGTCGCTGCATGCATTCACCACGATGTGGGATCGTTCTGTGTGATAGCGCCTGGCGGTTGCCATTCAGATGTTACTTTTGGCCATTTCCCGGTGGGGATTGCATTGACCACGGTTCTGGACCTGCTCCCATCTCGAGCTCCAGAACCGTGGTTGGCCTTGGCCCCTACTGGTGATTGACTGTGGTGAACATCTGGATGACGCCGAACAGACGTTCAGGACTCATTGGCCATGCTGGGGGATTGAGTGTAGTTCACTGTGGTTGACTGTGATCTTGTAATGTCTGAAATTACCCATAGAGTGCTGTTCCTGGCCTGTTGAGACTGAGTAGTGAGTGCCAGTCAGAGGTCTGTTGCATGGTTGAGATGAGAGTAGAGACTGTATATGACTTCCTTTTACAAAAACCATATTGATATTCCCCATCATAGCATGTTTGTCAACATACCAAATAATGTTATTCTTTACAATGACCTCTACCCCAAACTCTGGTCCTAGGCTGGTGCTGCACTGAGTGCTTGACTGGCACCATAGGGACAAAATAGGCCCAGATGCCTCATCCACCCAGGTCTCTGTAATGCATATGCAGTCAGTGGCCTCATCCTGAATAAGATCAAAGATTGTAGCTGTTTTATTTGCCACTGACCTCGCATTAAGCAGCAACAGCTTCAGATCAGGGGCCCCACTAGCTTCAACCCCCCAAAATCTCAAGACAGGAGGGGAGCCAGGACAGGGGAATAGACACAAGGTGTCTCTCCCAATGTCCCTGATAGTGTTTCTTTCCCTCTTTGTCATACCTCCCCATGCCCAGCACAACCCCAACTGGTTTCTAAGCTGCCCCACTCCTCACCCCCACAAAGAGGGTTCTCTCTCTGGCACCTGATAACTGCTCCCCAAACCCCAAATATAACCCTCAACTGGCAAACAGGGTAGGGAAAGGGTAGCCAGAGCCCATACCCTGAGCCCAGTGTCCCGGAGGCAGAACAACAGCAGAGGCAGGTGGGGAAACCCCACTGCACTCTCCATAATCCCTCATATCCCCACCCCCTCTCACTGGGGGCAGTGGTACCACCCCCTCCTTCCTATCCCTGCCCACACATCCCTCTCGCTGTGGGATGGCAAATTACTCCCAACCCATGATTCATCCATGTCCATGTCCCCCTTCTCACTGGGGGGCCAAGACACAGTCTACCTACCTCATCTCCCGCATAACATAACCCATCCCTACACCTCTGCCCATACCCTCCCGGGACACTGAGGGGAGGCATGGCACTCCCCCATCACACCCCTGCCGCTCACAAATGGGCAGCATATGATAGCATCTTACCTCGGTCCTAGCCCTCCACATTTAAACTCCCCTGTCTCACACAAAATCCATATCCCTCCCACCCAGCCATTCAGCCCACCCACCAAAACCCCCTTAATAATAATTAAAATACAAACTAAAAACTACATACAATAGACCCAGACCCAGTCTCCAGCTGCCAAACAGCAACTAGCCTTTGGCATCCGCTTTCGGCAGCTGCCTGCAGTAGGCAGATGGCTTTTCTCTACTGGAGGGCAGAGATGGGGGAGGAGTGGGGAGGGTAGTCAATGACTGTTGGTTGCATGCAATAGCCCCATTCTTTCCTATACAAGATTTTTATTTTGAGGACTAGGGGTGCAAATATGAGTGGAGCTCAGCCTCATAACTCCTGTTTAAATGCAGACTCAGGAATGCTGACAGATTTTTGCTAAGGTGGAATGGCAGTATATCCTAACACCCCAAAGCCACACACCCTGTTGCTCTCCGTGCACAGACAAGGATGGGGAAGGGGTCTTTCCATCTTTTCTGGCCCTGACTTCTTTTTTCTGCAGCTGTCAGGTTCTGGCTGGGGGGGGGGGGGGGGGGAGGAGCTGTGGTTGCACTCCTGTATGAATTGAGGCAGGATGCAAGTATTCACAGACACAAGCTGTGAGGATTTGGGCACTGTTTCTTCAAATCTGTAGCAGAAAGCCAGGGAGCAGAGGACTAGAGAGAGCTGTAGGCCAGGGCAGGAAACCTCCAGCCTATAGGCCTAATCTGGTCCATGTCTGTTTTTCATTTGGCCTCTCAGCAGTTCCTTGATCTGGCTCATCGAGTCAGTCAAGCAGTGAAAGAGTGAACTCAGGGGAAGGACATAGAGATTAAGGGATGACATCAAGAATAAGGGATGGACATATGACATAGATCCATGATTGGGACTCTCCACTCCCTTCAGCCATCTTGAGCACATATTGCGTGCTCCCACCCCCTAACTCCTATCTGGTCATGAAATTTGTACTTTCAAAGTGTCCCATGAAAAGGAAAAGTTTCCCCAAACTTGCTATAGGCAAGCATTATTGTAAAGCAGAGACTGGGGCAGGTTCGTAAATTTTGAACAATACACCTGCTTATTGTATTTACTTCCTTGATCAGTATTAAGGCAACTCTGTTAGTCTTTACCATAATTATCAGATGGTGGGAGGACCTGACTTGTTTTGAGCCAATAGAAGTAAGAGAAAAATAACATGTTAAAGTGGCCACTAGGTGATTTTTAAAGTAGTAATTTATAAGCCAATCAGGATTTTTTTTCAGTGCGGGACTAATTTGTGTCTGGCAACACTACGCAGTTAAACATGTGTATGTTTGAGAGGTGGTGGTGCACATGGTGGACTGACTGGAAAGGCCTGGCTGGAGCTGAGGTGTCTGTTTCATTATTTAGGAATATACAAAGAAATGCATATAAATAGTATACAAGGATAAAACATGCAAAACTATATAAAAATAGAATATCCATAAAATTATGCTTAAAAAACCTAACCCTGCCTGTTAAACGCCTAGACAAATAGATAAGTCTTATACTGCCTGCAGAAGATGCCCAGGATTTGGCAAACCTCTAGGGCAGTGATTATACTTTTGGGGCTAAACATTGGGGGGAGCTTCATGAAGCAGCCCTTCACCCAAATGGGAGTTTCAGTGGGTGAAGGATTTGCCCTTGTCTTGTCCTTAAAAAGGTAACCTTTCCCTTTGTTTCTCTCAGCAGGGAGTCATACCCCAGCTATGCCCTGAAGAGATGTTTCCACCTCCTTTCTGAAGTGAAGTCCCAGTGAGACAGCATCTCCTCACCCAAAACATTTTGTTTTGCAAATTAAATCATTCAATTAACCCATTAAAGAACTGAGGTGTCCCCCCCCCCCCCAGACACTCTTTTCCTCCCAGTTCCTGCCACTCAAGCCCAGGTAAAGCACTGGACACTGAAAGTTCTTTTTCCAGGACTCAAAGGGAGAGGGGGTTGTATTGTGGCATTCCTGTTATGTTTATACTCCAGGGGTTGAGGATTCCAGAGCTGTGGAGCAGCCACAGAGAACACCTGTCTTTCCACCCTTGCAATGCAATGATGGAACTTGCAATAGTATGCTCCCGCCTGACCTTAGAGGCCGCAGTGGACATAAGGGAGCTGGTGGCCCTTTAAATATGTAGGCACAAACCATTAGCGACTTCATAGGTTAAAGCCAGCACCTTGAATTTTGACTGGCATGCTATTGTGATCCAATGTTGAGACTATACATGCAGGGGCTATGCCTGCATAGAGGGAGGATTGGGAAATCCAACTCTCAGATGTGCATGATTCTGCTTCTTTTCTGAGGACCTTCAGGCTGTCTTGCCAGACTTCTTGGCTTTGCCCTGCACAGTAGTGCTGCTTCTACAGTATGCTGACAAAACAAGGCCATAAGAAAGGGCTAAGGGGGGGATCTGCGCATGCGTCAGTGTGAGTAGCTGGGTCCCGTCTGAGCTCCGTCTCCCCTACTCCAGAATCAAGCTGGCAATCATGAAAAAATAGAAAAAAACTGACACTGCGTGACAAGAATGGCAGGAAGAAACAAGACTAAGCAGAAGGTGATTTCAGACGTTACGTTTGGGGCATTCACCACAGTCAAACGCGCGTGGTGGTGAAAGAGCCTTGCATGTCTATTGGCCCGCATCCAGATGTTCACCACAGTCAAACACGGGCCGGGGTGAACCTAACTACGCTTCGTGAGGTCGGGGCGGGAGGAGGTTCAGAAGTGTGGTGAATGTTCACCACAGCAGGGGTGAAAGAAAAGTAACGTCTGTGGTGGAAGGAAATGACCACGGGCTGTGGTGACGGCATGCAGCGCCGCTGCCAGGCAACCAACAACAAGCGCCACACGGAGGGAGATTTAAAGGGCAGGCAGCAGTAGGGGAACGTGGCGGAGCAGTCGATGGAGGGGAGGGTGGAGGAAACAGAGCAGAGGATGGAGTGACAGGGTGAGGAGGAGGTGCAGCAGCAGAAGCAGCAGCAGCAGGAGGGGAAACCTGGCCCAGCAGGGGACACCCAGCAGCACACGGGGCCACCCTGGAAGAAGGTAGGGGGTGCAGCTGGGAGCGGGTGGGTTGGAGCCGGGGAGAGGAGAGGCATGAGAGGGAGGGACCACAGCTGCCAGGAGCCTAACCAGCAGCCCCCAATGTACCCCCAAACAGACAAGCAAGAGGGCATGCACCCTGGAGGAAGCTGAGGCCGGTGGGAACCAAGGCCAGGCGGCGGCCGCGGAGAAGGAAGAGGCAGCAGAGGGGCTGGCACCCAGGCTCCAGTACCACAGAGGAGGTCAGTGGGGGCTCCAGGAGACCCACAACCTCATAGCTATCTGCGCAACACCCGAGATGCAGGGCGAGCTGGCAGTCAGCGCCCGGAACAAGCAGGTGTTCTCCCAGATAGCCACGGAGATGGGGGTGGCTGGATATGACCGAAAGCCCACACAGTGCCAGACTAAAATAAAGGAGATGAAGATGGGGAACAAGGACATAACCGACAACAACCGGTGCTCTGGGCGGGTGACAAGTGCTTCCCCCTACCTGCACCGCAAGGGCTCCATAGTGGTCCGGTGCCCGGTGGGAGGGGGCGCCCGCGAGGAGCAAGCCGCAGATGAGGACCCCCCCTTGCAGCCAGCGAGCACCGAGCAAGCCCTGGCACCGGGCATGGAAACCACAGAGGAGATTCCAGGGACCTCGGGCCCATGCGCCCGACACACACCCAGCCCTACCTCCAGCGAGGTCACACACGCTCCAGCAGACTCCAAGGAGGTAGAGGGGGAGGGGGAGACCGTGACCCTGAACCTCACGGCCTGCCGACCCAAGGAGCAGGCAGACACCATCCCCAGTGACTGCCCAGCCTCTGAGGGAGCGGACAACGAGGGAACAGGTAAGGGCAAGGCAGGGCACACACACGGACCCCAAGGGGAGGGGGGGCTAAGGCGGTGGAAGGGGATGGCAGCTGTCTGTCCCCCACAGCCCCAAAGGCAGGGATGGGGCACGGGCAGAGGGAGTGGCACAGGATGCGGGTGATGCCCATCCTGGGGGGAAGGAGCGTCCAGAGCGCGGAGATGGGAGGGGGGGCTGGGGAACAGCACCCCACATGAGGAACCGACCCCTTTCTCACTCCACAGAGCCACATCGAGCACGGGAGGGCCGTGGCTGAGGACTGCCAGTACCACCGGCCCAGAGGATGCGGGAGCACCAAGCACGGGTGCGCAGGTGCAGGGAGGACGTCGCGCAGGAGCTTGTGGACACCAGCACATGGCAGATGGAGGAGATGCTGGTGCCTGTCAACTGGCTGGAGAAGGGGACAACGAGGGCACTGCAACAGGTGGAGGGGAGGGACTGGGTACTGGTGGCGGAGATGAGGAAGGAGCAGCGGCTGCTGAGGCGGGACATGAACTGCCAACTGGAGGCACTCCAGGCCCACTTGGACTGGCAGGACTGCCGGGCCGTGGACCTTGGTCAGAAACTAGACTGCTACCTGGAGCAGGGCACATCCCTCCTCCTGCAGGTAAGGGCCCTGAGTGCCTTCATCATGGCAGCAGCCCTGCCGGGTGTCATGCCAGCGCCCGGACACATGCCCCCTCCACCCCCACAGGCTGCACTACAGGCCCTGCCAGCACCACAACCCCCGCCTCCCCAACAGCATCAGGGACCGTGGATCTGGGGACCCATTCCCCCACAGCAGAGACGCCAGCAGCCGGACTGTCAGGCCCTGATACTGATGCAGGTGGTGCGGGGGGGAGGGGAAGGCCCCCCCCAGGGGCGGTGTACAGAGGGCAGGGGCAGGTCCCCCGACCCTGCCGGCTGACAGCACCTCCTCCTCCACCTCAGACGAGGGGGGGTCGGTAGCCTCGGCCATCCCAGTTGGCAGGGGAAGGGGCCAGCCAAGGGGCACCAGGGGAAGGGGGAGGGGAAGGGCAGCCTAGGGGATAGGGAAGGGAGGGGGCACCTGGCAACACTGAGAGGGGTGGGAGGGGGGAAGGGCACCAGGGCACACGGGTGTACTGGGGTATGAGGCGGGACCGGGGGAGCACAATAAATGGTTGTAGATACACATAAACCTGTCCGAGGGCTTTATTTCATACAGGTGCATACCCCCTCCACAGCCTCACTGATGTCCCGCACCAGGCACACCACTGTTGTGAGCCCCACCCCAAAGTACTGGCTATGGTCCAACATCGGGGGTACCCTGTGTGGCCCCCCGGGGCTGGGGTCTTGGTCCCCAGCCCACTGCTTCTCCCTGAACGTCCGAGCCTGGACCGCCCAGGTGAGCATGGCCCTTTGTGACCTGTGGCATTTTCCCATCTTTCAGCACTGCCTGTGCTCCATGCCCACCCGGTCGGATGCCTATCGGTGCCTGAGCTTTGGTATGCTGCGCTTTGGCTATGTCGCGACCGCTGGTGACTGCCGCATGCACTGTGAGGAGCTGGGGCTTGCTCCCTTCCCTGAGGGGCACTTACCAGACACGCTGGGGGGCCTTGCAGCATGGAGTCCTGCTGAGACAGCCTCCGCTCTGTGTGTGTATGTGCCTTTCCCGGGATATGCGACCTGTCTGTGTGAGGGGGGCCCTGCCATGTCCGTGTCCTACTTCATCAGCGTGCAGGGTGCCCGTGGGTATCCGTGCTCCCACGGGACTGCCTACTACCATCTGCTGAAACTGTCCCACCTGCCCTGGCCCCCTGCGGCTGATTATGACTCCCACCCCCACCCCGGGCTGGAGCTGGCGGCCCTGTCGGAGGTGTGTAGTTGCTCTGATGTGAAACTCGGGATGAGCTGTGCAGATCCCTTTGAGACCTTCTACCTGATCTGCTTCCACATGGCTGGGTGCGGCTTCTTCCGGGGACTGTGGCAATGGCCCTGCTATGTGCGCCTGCTGTCGTTACCGCCCCCTTCACCCAATGGGAGTCCCTGCAGCTGGGTGTAGGGCGCTCCAGGCCCGTCTGACAGCCGGCTGCCTCCTCAGTGCCTTCCTTCCACCTGTGGCCTGGGTGCTCGCACCAATGTCTGCTGCCTCTTTGGGATGGCTGCACCCCCTGTGACCCACCTCCACCCACCTGCCTGTCGCCCTCTCACCTGGGACCTGCTGCTGCTGCCCCGCAACCCTCCGTGTGGCCTCCTGTGGAAATGTCACTGACAGCCCTCTGTCTCCGTGAGCTGCCTCCCCCATCCCTGCACCCCGATCTCCTGCCCCTGGCCTGGGGGCCCCTGTTCTGCGGGGCAGGCCCTGTTCCCCTGCCTTGGTGGCCCGCAACCATGGCCCCACCTTCCACCAGACCTCTGGCTGCCTTGGTGGTGTGTGTCTGGGCCCCCCCCATGCCCTTCCTCCCCCATGCGGGTGGGGTGGTGCTTTCCGTGCCTTTGTCCGGTGCCTCCCCTCGCACACTGTGTGTGCTTCCCCATCGGACCCTGGCTCCGTGATGGGCCGTTGTGCTGGTTCCCCCCCTCCTGGACTGGGCTCCGTGCCCCCCTGCTGCTGCCCCATCCCCCATGCCCTGGTTCCACGCACTCCCGCTCTGTATACCTCTGTGCCTGGCCGGTGCCACTTGTGTTCTCAATAAACACCTGTTGTGCTTCACTGTGCCTTGTGTTGCCTCCTGTCTCCTTGGGCTGCTGGGTCCCCCTTCCCCTTGCCCGCTGGGCTCCTGCCCCCTCCCCCTCCTGATGGACTGGCTGTGCCTGCTGCTCGCCACCCCCCTCCTTCCATGGGTCCGACCGGATGGAGGGTTCCCTGTCCCACCCTGGTGTGTGCCTCCCTCTGCCCCCATGCTCCACTCTCCTTTGTTGTGTGGGTGTGCTGCTTCATTTGTGTGTGTGCACTTCTCGTTTTGAAGTGCGTGTGTCTTCTGTGCGGCTGCTGTTTGTGAGCGCTGCTCGCGCTGCAGCTCCCTCCACCCCCTCCCTTTGTGTTTCCCTTCCTTGGGCGGGGTCCTCTGCCGTCTTTGGCTTCATTTGCCCTCAGGCGTCCATGTTTGTGTCCGCGTGACCCCGGTGCCTTGTGGGGCTCCCACCATGGCTCTCGCCACCACGTCATGTCTGTTGGGATCCCCCGGCCCGTGTTCTCTCTGGTTGGCCCGGGGTGGTGGTGCCGCCCATGTCACGTCTGTTGGGGCCGCGCGTCTCACCACAACCCGCGGTGAAGCCATTCGCACCGGGGTGGGATTCACTGTGGTGAATTTCACTGCGTCACATTTGAAATCACTCAGAGAATTTCACAAAGTAATGTCCTTGAGCGCTTCTGCCAAAGGAAAAACACTGCGGGGCCCAGAGAGACAGAGAGCAAGGGAAGCGGCTCAAAAATGGCTCCTGAAGGGCGCGGAACGGAGGGAGAGCAGGCCTCATCTGAAACTGATGGGGAGGAAGGGATGCAGAGATGTCTGCACAGGCTGCTCTTGCAGATGAAGAAGGAGTTGAAAGCTGAAATGAAAAAAATCCAAACATCAATAGAGGAGGGGAACAAGAAGCTGGAGAGTGTGGTTAGGAGAATGGATGCAGCTGAAGGAAGAATTTCCTCGCTGGAGGACCAGTCCTTTACAGTGGAGGAGCTCCTAAACCTCTTGAAAGGTGAGACAGCCCTTCTGCAAAGCAAATATGAGGCCCTTTGGGACCCTTCGGGGTCCAGCGGGGTTTAGGGGGCCAGGGTTACTACAGGGTGCCTCCCTTCCAGCTGGAGTTAGGTTGGTCGGCGGGTGGATATATATCTATTGTAGAGGAGGTGACGCTGAGTGTTTCTAGTCAAAATGACCAAAAAAGGGAAACCAACCATCATTACTAGGGCCCGTGGGTGACAATTAAACCTTATTAACTTTGTTGCTACCACTCAGAGCTTAAACTCTGATGTTAGAGATGGAGTCTTACAGACTCCTCTGGCTAGTGACTCTGTGACAGCAGAGGAGTCCGTGTCAGTGGGTGCTTGTGCTACCATCCTTCCACAGGACCCCCACTCCTCTCCACCGGAGTCACTGGAGCCAAAATCAGTTTTTTCTGCTCAGTTGACTCCCCCAAGTGGGAGGCAGGAGACCCAAGTTCACTTGCTGGGCTATGAAGGGGGGGGGGAGAATATGCAACATATTGTGGATACGCTGTGTCATGACGTGAGGGGTGCAATGTCAGTGCTTTCGGCTGAGATGAAGAGGATAGAAAGCCAGCTGCGGGCACTTCAATCCCAGTTGCAAGAGATGGTAAATCTGTATAAACCACTGGGAGCTACCTTAAAGGAAATGTTGGCCAGCCAGTCCAACCACGGGATAGGTAGTCCTATATTAACTTCAGGGTCACATGAATCCTTTTCCGTGCCATCTCTCGTGCTGGGTTGCAGTGAGGGGAATACCCTCCCCTTGATTAATTGGCCTAACCAACAGGTAACCCATGAAGCTTTGGCACTGAGGATCCTCCCATTACCTGATGGGCATATACCCCTCTGTGATACAAAGGCCAGGGTACTCCGTCATCTGAGTACCATATTGGGGTATAGGGTCCCAGTCCACATGCTGGAACGGGTGGTATATTACCCTTCCTGTGATGGGAACAGATGGTGGTTCTCTACTTTCGCTCTCGAGCTATGGCCAATAGTCTACACTCTCATGCTTCTCTCTTGGCTTCGTGGGGCATTATTATATCTAGGGTTTTCAGCAAACCTGGTATTCGTATGTCCGATCAAAGTCGGCCTGGTTCCCCCCAGGCTGCTCCAGGGCGTGTTACTTCTTTGGCCCCTCATGAGGGCTCAAAGAAACCAAATAGTGCCCAGGTAATGGAGCAGGCTTCCTCACCTTCCCCTACAGAAATAAATAAGGATAAGATCAAGGATCCGATACAGATGGATTCCATCAAATCCTGTTCAGAGTCCATGGTAATCTCTAAGGATAGTCTCAGCCATTCCTCCCTCGTACCCTCAGTTGATCATTGCGAGGTAACCCCCCCACTGATTAAACAATCGAAACTTTGGAGATCTTTTATGAGGAACCCTCAAAATGTTTTGGGATCTCGGCAGACTAATGAGGATCTCCAGGGTGTGGGTTCGAAATCCTTGGGCCATAGGTCTTCTGATAGGGGATGCAGCATGCTCACCAGTTGCCATCAGCCACGGTCCTGCCCTATAGTATTGAGCCCACATTTGCCGCAGCAACTGCTCATGTTGCAACCAGGATTTCCTTCCCGCGGAGCCTCGTTGCTGGAGGAACTTAGGGCAGTAGATCCCATATGTAGGATAGCCGTGACTAGATCCCCCAATCCCAAGCAGGGATTGACTTGAATCCAACATTCAATTATCTGTACATCATCAGAACACATCCAGGCAGACATCAGTCCGTTACCAGCTCTAGCTCCCTTGGGGGTAGGAATCTCTCTTGGGGGGGACCTTATAGCGGGTTCTTCCTCCCAAGGTCTTCAGGTAGCAGGGGAAGAGAGTTGCTCCTTGGGGCTCTCACTGGATCCCTTGGCAGTGATAACTACCCAGTCAACAGATCCAGCGACTACAGGACTTAGTCGAGATCCTAGACAATCTGGCTCCTTATGACTAGTGGACAAAGAATCAGCCAAACAACTGCATATATGTTCATGGAACATAGCCGTTTGGGACAGGCATAAGAGTGACCCTGACTTTTTGGCCTTTATCAATGATTACCAGATTGTTCTACTTCAGGAGACTTGGGCTACCATGCCCTTATGTCTAGAGGGCTATAGGGTATATGATCTCCCAGCAGTCAAATACAACTCTAGAGGACGAGCCTGTGGGGGGCTGGGGTGTTTCATTGCTGAGGACTTACCCCTTGTAGATTTACATCCCATTAGCGACTCCCAGATAGCCCTGAGCTTTGTTGCCAGAATTCAATCTTTGACCTTCGTCATCTTGACCATTTATATTCCCCCTAGTAATGCAGGATCGTTCAGGAGGGTTGCATGGAATAAATTGGAATCCCTTCTGGAACAACATAGTTTTAAACACTCAGGCTTTATTTGTACTGATGGGGGATTTTAACGCAAGGCTGGGGGCCAACCATTTGGTCATGAGTCCATATGCCAGTTCGGTCCCAGATGATCCATTTGGCATTCTTAACCCCAGGAAGTCCAAGGACTTTCAGATTAACTCCTCAGGGATTAAATTTACTAAACTAGTGTCCTCTTTTAATCTATATACTTTAAATGGATCCAGATTTAATGACTCAGAGGGAGAATACATGTACCTGGGGCCATTGGGCTCTAGTGTTGTGACTCTTGCCTTGGTGACCCCAGCAGTGCTACCTTATCTTCTGGATTTTGCAGTGGGTCAAGTTCTAGTTGGTGATCATCTGCCACTAGCTCTTTCTTTAGCCTTGGATTATTCTAATCCAGGTGACGTGCAACCCTTGGATTCTGAGACCCTTCAATTAGACGTATTGAGGGCTCCCCATTGGGGTGACTCCCTGGAGGCAAACATCACTGGTTACATCAATCAGCCCCTTATGCAGCAATCTAGGGATAGCTTGCTCTGTTCTAGTAACCTGGAGGAAATTTTGGAGCTATACGATCAGCTCAAAGTGAAATTGTCTGAATTTTTTCAAACACAGGTGGCAGTTCCCCGGCTCACTGGCCCCGGGAGGGGGAGTCAGTGGTTTGATAATGAATGCAAGTGGGTGCATGCCAAAGTGAACCAACTTTATTGTAGGTATAGAAGGGAAACATCTCATAGCCCCCCCATAGAGTATTTGGAAGCCAAAAGATCCTACAGACAATTGCTAAGGGAGAAAAAGAGGTTATTTTTGAAAAGGCAGTGGTCTACTCTCATTCGGGCGGCTGACCAAAAAGACTCTACCCAATTCTGGCGTTTAGTAAATACTTCAACTCATAGGATGGGGAGACCTGTAGTTAGTACTATTCAGCCGTCTACATGGGCCGAGTACTTTCGCAATCTATTTGGCAGGCAGGCAGGTGATGATTCCCTGCCTCTCCAGTGTGATAGCGGCTTGGAGTATTATCCATGGCCACCAGTGCCAGAATCAGAGGTAGAGGAGCTGATAGATTCCTTCCATAATCGGAAAGCTCCTGGCCCAGATCGAGTCCACATAGAATTTTTGAATGTCCATAAGTTGTGGTGGGTTCCTCTCTTAGCAAAGCTTTTTACCACGATTAATCACTCCCACTCAGTGGACTAAGGCAGTAGTGGTTCCCATCTATAAAAAAGGGCAGCGGTCAGATCCAGCTAACTATCGCCCGATCAGTCTCCTTTCCATGGTTGGGAAGGTATATGCAAAAGTTCTTCTCATAAGACTTACATCTTGGATGAGTCAGGAAAAGATCATTCATTCAGAGCAAGCTGGTTTCCAAGCAGGTCGCTTTACTTTAGAGCAATGCTGCTTGCTGAACTATTTATTCAGCAAGTACCGGACCTGGAACCACTCTTTTTTGTGGCCTTCTTAGATCTGAAGACCGCGTTTGATTCCTTAGATAGGAATATGCTTTGGGATAAACTTCGAAGGTCCACGATGGATGGAAGGCTTCTCCGGTTGATACAATCTTTATATTCTGGTTCCTCCTTTGTGGTAAGGGTAGATCCAGATGGTCATGTGACAGACTCAGTCCCCATCCAGTGTGGCGTCAGACAGGGTTGTGTCTTGCGGCGGCTCTCTTCAATCTTTAGATAAATGACAGCATCCCCGAAATGTCCAACTCGGGACATTTTCCTCCTAAAGTTGCAACCAGGTCAGTAGGATGCCTCTTGTATGCCGACGATGTTGCCCTCCTTTCTCAAACCCGCTTCGGACTTAGGAGACAGATGCGGGCCTTTTTGAACTATTGTAAATCCAATAAGTTAACAATAAACCACTCAAAATCTAAAGTTTTGGTATTTACCAACAGAAGGAAGGCCTTATAGTTGGGAGATAGGAGGCCACACACTCCAACAGGTGACTTCCTACCGGTACCTGGGATTGCTTTTCCATAAATCTGGCAGTTGGAGGGAACATGTTTCAGAGGCAGTCCCGACAGTCAAGGGCTCTCTTTATGCCCTACTTAGCTGTTTTACCAGGCAGGGCAGAGATTCCATCTCTTCTGCCTTACAGATATTTAACTCTAAAATCAGTGGGCAGTTACTATATGGAGCCGAATTGTGGGCTGCATTTTACGCGCAACGGTTAAATTCAGTCCAGGCTAAGTACCTCTCAGCCTTACTTGGCAACCCTATTGGTACCCCCCAAACCATGCTTCAGCTGGAATTAGGACAGAAAGACAGAAAGAATAGGCAGACAGAAATAGCCGCCATTAGCTCTTCACCCCACGTAAGCACCTATTTGGCATGGATGCCTGCTCAGGGACAGATCCCTGCCTATTTGGGCACCTCTATTACAATTAGAGCTAAAAGACTTATTTGTAGGGTCCGTGTAGATGCCCTCCCCTCTCGGATTCTTGAGGGACGGATTCAAGGAACTCCTTTCCTGGATGGGGTATGTCCATTCGACCATTCAGCGGTTGAGGCAGTTGCCCATATTTTCTTTTTGTGTCATCTTTATGATTTCCTGAGGAATAAATATCTGTTGCCATTTATCCAAAGATTTCCGGATGTTTCGACAGAGCATTTGTTATGTTTGCTGTTAATCAGCACTTCACTCCAGGATATAAAAGCCACTGCATCTTATATTACACAAGCTGTCAGCTTCCGACAAAAATTTTTGGGATTTCAGGGACATTGCTGGTAGTTTTCATCTATCTCCTTGAACTTCTTAATACTAGTTCTACGGATTGTGAATCCCGCTCACGTATAGCTAACTGAAGGATTAGCTTTTCCCATCTAGCTTCTAAGTTATAAAGTTCAATTGTATATATGTGCAGCCCTAATGCATTACTGCTGCTGTGTGGTAATGTGTGAATAATTTTATTTACTTGTTATTGTCATATGCTTGTCTGATTTTTCTGAAAGTAGTATTGTGTGTTTTTATATATTTAAAGGCAACCTCTGGATTTTTGCCCTAATTTTATTAACTATTTATCTGCAGGAGTAAAGTGCTGCCAACACAAGCCCTGAGACGGGCAAGGCTAATCCTCATTTATATCTACCCACCATCAGGGGTCAAGAGCTGCCACCTCAAGCCCCGAGAAGGGCAAGGCTAGCTTTTTCCTGGACACATACAGGGGTTAAGTGTCACCAGCATAAGCCCTGAGAAGGGTAAAACAGCTATTCAAATAGATCTCCCCTAGAGGTTAGGCGTCGATCCCATAACCCCTGGGATCAGCAACCCTGTTTGGGAAACTTTCAAGCAACATGAAGGGGATGACTTCCTTCTCCCCCTTGTCACATATAGGGATAAGGGTTGCCAACATAAATATAAACCCCAAAAAGGGTAAGGTAAGATATATTTATATTAAAATAGATTACCCCTAGGGGTTGAGTGTTGACCAGCACAGCCCTTGAGAAGGGCAAGGCTGGTTGGGGAAGTAGGTCTAAATTGTAGGCCGGGTATAAACCCTAGGATGAGTCGTGACCAGAAAAGCTTCCCCTTCCATCCAGGTTACAGTAGGTGTTAACCTACATCTACAGTCCATAGGTACTGATATGTATATTTGTTTATAAGTGCTATATGATATTTGTTATGTATTGCTATTTTTTTGCTTGTTTTATTTTGTATTTACAATTGTTATGACCTATGGTCAAACAATAAATTACTTACATCCAAAAAACTATGGTTCAATAAAGGGGCTAACCAAAAAGGAAAATGGACCTCAATAAAAGACCCTCAAAGCAAGACTTGCAAGTTAAAAATACAAAAATTCATAAAACGTGTAGATGTATCTACTCGGAAAAGACAGGTGTCTAGGTGCTGGACATACGCTAATTTCAAGTCAACAAAATCAAAATTTAATGATGGAGGGAATTAAAGTTTTACACTTAGAGTTAGAGGATTAAACTCCCCACAAAAAGGAGAGTTAGAAGTCTAATAGAGGAACAAAGAGTAGGGGTTTTCTTTTTGCAAGAAACACATTTGCTAGACAAAGATGTGTCCAGATTTGCAAATACAAAAATGGGGGACTTGTTTTCATACTGTGCAAAAAAAAAAAGCAGGGTCCTAATAGTTTCAGCAATAAAAAATCCTTTGTATTAGAAAAAACTATTAAGGACAGAGAGGGCAGGTTTTTATGCATTATTGGAAAATTGGAGGATAAGCAGATGACTTTGGTAAATATGTACGCCCCCAATGAAGGAAAAGTAATCTACTTTGAAACTTATCTTTAAAAAGTGGCAGAAAATGCAAAAGGGTGGGTAATCATCCAAGGTGATTTTAACACCACCTTATCTAATCTGGATCATTCAAGGCAAGGAGAACCCAGAAGCGATAAAAAAAATAAAATAGCCAAGCTTTTGGAATCTTTTGACTGGATAGATGTATGGAAACACATAAATGAAGTGGAGAGAGATTATACTTACGTCCTGACAGCTAAAAATGATGCACATAAGTGCCAAAGGTGCTTTATTCTCCCAGTGGTTCTGTCTGACCACAACACAGTAATTACTATCTTTAGAGATAGTGGTTCAGGGAAAAGTTATCAGTCTAACTGGCAGTTGAACAAGAATATTATTAACAATAATTATAGTAGAAGGAAGATCCAGGAAGACTTATTGGAATACTTTGAGTTAAATACATTGCTAAGATTCATAACATTGCTAAGATTCGCCCTTTTCTCTCTGTCTCGTCTGCCAAAACTCTTGTTCATGCTCTGGTCATCTCTCGCCTCGATTACTGTAACCTCCTTCTCACTGGCCTTCCC
>QEPC01014746.1:51600-71077 GCA_003113815.1 Sphenodon punctatus | reverse complement strand
TTAGACCCCTTGTCTCTCCCTCTGTTCCCCTTCCTAAGTCTCTCCCCCAGCTCCTGTCTCTCAGATTGTAAGCCCTAGGGGCAGGGACCGTGTCTATTTTATTACTTTGTAAAGTGCCAGGTACACTGCTGGCGCTATATAAATGTTTGTTAATAATAATAATAATAATACAAATTTGGTCAGTTCACCAGCGACCCTTTAGGGGGCAGCAAAGGTGGTAATAAGGGGCAAAATAATTGCACTGCAAGCCATGCTGTTAAAACAGAGAAGAAGGCAAGCAAGGGATACGTATGCGACACTACAAAGATTAGAAGCACAGAACAAAAAGGCACAGAGGGTGGACCGAAGGAGCTGCTTTGGGGCGTGGAGGGCGAGGCGGTCCCTGAGGTATGAGGTGCCCAGACCATAAAGAGCCTTGTATATTAACACCAGTACCTTGAACCTGGCTCGGCACGCTTTGGCATTTTCTGCGTTCTTAAAACAAGAGATAATAAAAAATAAAGAAATTATTAATATTTTAGAATTAGAGAAGACTAAAGGGCAACTTCAAAAAATCAGATTTCGCTTCTATGAGAACAACAATAAAACGGAAAAAACCCTGGCGAGGCTAGTCAAGATTAAACAAAGAAAGGCATATATATCTCTGACTCATGACAAAGAGGGGAAAAGATGCACTGAATTAGCTCACATACAGGAGGCCTTCCTGACTTTTTACAAAGGAATTTATAGGTCTCAGGAGCCTGAGAAGACATAGATTTCTGCCTTTCTGAATGGAATTCAAATGCCTAAAGTCAATGAAGCTCAGCATTTTTTTTTTAAATGCCCCGATTACAGAACAAAAAATACAAGAGGCTATAATGGCCTCCAAAAACAATAAGGCGGGTGGTCCAGATGGATTCCCAAATGAATTCTATAAAGCATTTGCGGCAACTCTAGTACCACATCTTGCTGTGGTATTTAATAATATATTAAAAGATGGAGAGATGCCACAAAATTTTACGAAGCATTAATAACATTATTACCTAATATTACCTGGCTGCCGATAGCATGCCAAGCCAGGTTCAAGGTACTGGTGTTAAAATACAAGGCCCTTTACGGTCTGGGCCCCTCATACCTCAGGGACCACCTCGCCCTCCGCATCTCAAAGCAACTCCTTTGGTCCACCGGGGGTGCCTTGCCTTGCCTTCACCGAGAATGCCCTCTCCATTGTGGCTTAACGTGGGGGACCTCCAAGAAGGCATCCCCGACAGACCAAAGGGTCCACTCCGGGGCGCGGAGGGCAAGGTGGTCCCTGAGGTATGAGGGGCCGAGACCATGAAGGGCTTTATAAATCAATACCAACGCCTTGAACCTGGCTCGGCACGCTATCGGAAACCAGTGCAGAGCCCGGAGCACAGGTGTTATGTGCTCCCAATGACCCGTTCCTGAAAGGAGACGGGCCGCCTCATTCTGCACTAGCTGCAGCTTCCGAACCAGGCACAAGGGAAGCCCCATGTAGAGCGCGTTGCAGTAGTCCAGCCTCGAGGTCACGAAGGCATGGATGAGGGAGGCTAGGTCCGGGTCGGAGACGAACGGATGCAGCCTCCACACCAGATGCAACTGGCGAAAGGCAGCCTTTGCGACTGCCTCCACCTGCCACTCCAGGCGGAGGTCCGCATCCAGCACCACCCCCAGACTCCGGACCTGTTGAGCTATGGGAGGGCGAACCTCCCCAATCAGGAGGGCTAACACCTCCCTCGCTCTCCCCACCACCATCACCTCCATCTTATTGGGGTTGAGCTTCAGTCTGCTCTGCCACATCCATTCCGCCACGGCCTCCAAACTGGGATAGCACCGAGACGGCAGGGTCTGAGTCTGTTGAAAAAGAGAGGTACAGCTGAGTATCATCAGCATATTGGTGACAACGCACCCCGAACCCTCTCACGACCTCCCCCAAGGGCGGCATATATACATTAAACAATAATGGAGACAGACTGGAACCCTGCAGAACGCTGCATGATAAGATGCGGGGGCAAGATGTTTCCTCCCCCAGCACCACCCACTGGCTTCTCTCTGAGAGGAATGAACGGAACCATTCAAGAACAGTTCCATCCAGACCCCCCAGGTCATGCAGTTGTCTCAACAGCAGCCCATGGTTCACGGTATCAAAAGCGGCTGAGAAATCTAGCAGGATGAGAAAAGTTGAACATCCTGCATCCATCTCCCGGAAGAGATCATCAACCAAGGCCACCAACGCCGTCCCGGTACCATAGCCGGGACGGAACCCAAATTGAAACGAGTCCAGGAAACCGATGTTATCTAGATGCTCCTGGAGCTGGAGTGCCACCGCCCGCTCAATTACCTTCCCTAAAAAGGGAAGGTTAGAGACAGATCAGTAGCTGGTGAGGGCATCCACGTCTAAAGATGTTTTTTTCAGAAGGGGGCGCACCACATCCTGCGTGAGGCAGGGCGACAGCCTCCCCTGCTGCAAGGACGCGTTCACTACCCTCGCCAGCACCATCCCCAACGTCTCCCTGGAAGCTTTTACTAACCAGGATGGGCACGGATCAAGTTCACAACATGTGGCCCTCACCAACCCCAGGACATCCACCGCATCAGCCCGCGTCACTTCCCGAAACTCCCCCCACAAAGCTGGACCGGACGGGGCCTCCATCCCCTCGCGCTCTTCCCCTACTGCTCCTAATCCAGCATCAAAGTCGGTCTGAATCTGGGCAATCTTGTCTGCGAAGTAGTTAACAAACTCCTCACAGCGGGCTTGGGACAAGTCCCCTTCCAGGCGGATGGAGGCCGGACTAACCAGCCCCCATACCACCCGGAACAGCTCCGCTGGGCGTGACTTCACAGACACTATGAGGACCGCAAATGGGTCCTATGGAGAAGACGGTTGGAGTCAGATCGAGTCCGACACCAGCGTCGCTCTAGCCTCCTGCCTACACACTTCATACACNACCGCAGCCCCTCAGTAAACCAAGGGGTCCTGCGGTGACGAGACCAAGGCAGAAGGCGTCTCGGAGCCACCCTGTCAATGGCCTCCTCCAGCAAGCTGTTCCAATGCTGGACTAGCTCATCCACAGAGTGGCCGTCCACGTCCAAGGTTAACTCCCTCAGGACCTCTTGGAACTGCTGGGCTTCCATCAGCCTCTGAGAGCGGACCATCCTAACTGGTCCTTTTCCCTTCTGAGGGGGTGTGCGTGGGGAGACTGGCCTGAAGGAGATAATGGTCCGTCCATGACAAGGGCACTGCTGTAACCTTTCCCACAACTGGACCCCCCGCCTCAAGGTGGTTTGGAGGTGTTTTATCTTCCCCCACCCTTATTTATTTATCATCATCATCCCAGCCTGTTTTATTGTAGTGTTTTTATGGACTGTTTAATATATTTATTTATTTTTAATATAAATTGTTTTTATGATGAACTTGTTAGCCGCCCCGAGCTGTTTGCAGGAGGGGCAGGATACAAATTGAATAAATAAATAAATAGATAAATAAACTGGGGAGAACCCCGGACCAATGTGGCAGTTACCATCCCATCTCACTTCTGAATGCAGATTTTAAGTTATTTTCAAAAAAATTGGCCACTAGATTAAGAGCGATAGTTGGAGAGATCATTCATAAAAATCAATTGGGGTTCATTCCAGATAGGCAGGGGAAAGACAACATTAGGAAAACTATTAATATAATATATGCCCTGCACAAACAAAAAATCCCAGCTGTGATCATTTCAGCGGATGCTGAGAAGGTTTTTGATTTTGTTGAGCCAAAATGTCTTTTCACTGTTTTGGAGAGGATGGGATTTGAAGGTAACTTTGTGAGTTGGCTAAGAGCGATTTACAAAAAAACCCAATCCAGGTTATGGATTAATGGCAACCTCACAGACACCTTTCTTTTACATCGGGGGACCAGGCAGGGATGCCCGCTGTCGCCCTTATTATTCAATCTGTTACTGGAAGTATTGGCATGTGCCATAAGACAGAATGGTAAAATTGCGCGGATTAGAGTAGGAGAGCAAATCTGAAAACTTTCTTTGTATGCAGATGATTTGCTTCTTGCTTCTGGGTAACAAACCCAGAAGAGTCACTGCCAGAGCTCCTTAAAACCATAGATCATTTTGGCAGGATCTCTGGGTATTCTATCAGTAAAGACAAGTCCTTTGCGCTAGTATTTGGGCAGGACAAACAGCAGGGAGAGCAGTTAAAGAAAATGTCCCCATTCCCAATTGCTGAAGTAGGCCTAAAATACTTAGGAGTAACAATAACAAAAACCATAAAGGACTTATACTCAGCCAACTTTGTTCCTCTAATGTGGAAGCTGAAGGCAGAGATTAAACCATGGCAAAAGTTGATGGTGTCATGGATGGGAAAGATCAATTTATATAAGATGATTATCCTCCCAAAAATCCTGTATAGATTTATGGCCCTGCCTATTTACATACCAAACTCGTTTTATAAACTAAATGATTTGCTTATGAAAGAGTTAGTATGGAATGGCAAGAAGCCAAGAATTAAAAAATCAACTTTAGTGAGAACACAAGACAAAGGTGGAATAAATTTGCCAGATTTAAAACTATACCACGTGGAGGCGACCCTAGGGGCGTTGCCAGAGTGGTATCATGAATCGCAGGTGCCAGAGTGGGCAATAGTGGAGAGAGACACCCTGCAGGGAAAATCCCTAAAAGTAGTAGATTAAGGGTCTCTAGACATGGAACATAAAAAAGACCACCCATTTGCCCCACGTTCTTGAAAACATGGGCAATACTGAAAAAAAACTGGGGATAAAAAGGGGGATATCCCCATATACTCCCATAGACTCAGTGCGAGCTCAGGAATACGGGATAGCTCCCGCCTTAAGAAGCACTCTTATGGTTATGTAGGGGAGCTTTTTAGTCCCCCCCAAAATGGAGGAACTCATATAGGAGAAGGTAGACATTTTAAAATACTTACAAATAAAGCATCTGGGTACCTGCACACAGAATAAAGAGGGGTTCAGTAGAGAACCATTCAAATTAGAAAATATTCTGTTCAAGCAAAGCAAGTCAGCAGGGAGACTAGGAAGGATTTACAAAGAATTAAAAAATGTGACCTATGACAAACCCATAACGTAGTTAGAGAAATGGAGTAAAGACTTAAAGATGGAATTGGGGGAAAAGGAAGCAAAGAAGATTTGGCATCATATGGACAAATGTACCTCTTCATTAGAGGTAGAAGAGATTCAAATAAAAGTAGTCACCAGATACTATCTCACGCCAACAAGGCTAAAATACTGCGACCCCAGTGAAAAGGGCCAATGTTGGCGGGGATGTGGAGGAATAGGTGACTATAGACACTGGTGGTGGAACTGCAGCAAGGTGCAGGTTTTTTTGGGTAAAGTATGGAAACTGGTAAACAAGGTAGCTGGAGGAGTGATTCCGTTTAAGCCTGAGATAGCCTTACTGGGTCTACACCCTGAAAAGGAAGTAGTCTTAGGTTGTCAAAACTCCTGTAAGATTCTTTTTTAAGATGCTTTGAATATAATAGCAAAAGACTGGAGGGCAACGGAAGATTTGTCTGAAGAAGAATGGATCAAGAGGATTTGGTACATGTTTACGATGGAAAAGCTGCATGCAAGTCTGCAAAACAACTTGGCATATTTTGAAAAGACCAGGACTCCAATTATGCTGGCTATAGAAAGAAGAAAGATGAACTAAGAAGAGTACAAAAAATTGTTTGAACACTAACTAGGCTAAGCTTGTACAATGGAGCAACTCAGTTTCGTTTTGGCTGGAAGAGAATGAGAACAAATTATTTAAATAAGTTTATGTAATTATGTAAAAATGGTCTGTTGAATCAATGGGTACTTTCAGACGATACGGGGCCCTTTGGCCCCGTACCGGCACCACCGGCTTCGTTCCCCGCCGGGGTCACCCCGTAACGGCCCAACAGACGTGCCGGGGGGATCCCGGCGGGGAAAGTGGGAGGGGCCGGGGCCGCGCGGCGCAACGTGCGGCCGCACGGCCCCGCCCCCTCCACGCACCCCGCCGCCCGCCCTCCGAGGAGACGGGCGGGCGGCGGGGCCAATGCGGCCGCCGCGTCCGGCCGATTGTGCCACGGCCCGGGATCCCGCCGGGGATCCCGGGCCGTGGCACGCGGCCAGACGTTACTTTTACTTGGCCACGGCCCGGGGTCCGTTTGACCACGCTTCCCGGGACCTTCCCCCGGCTAGCCCGGGAAGCGTGGTTCAAACGAACCCCATGTGCCGATTGACCGTGGCCAACATCTGGCGGCCGCCAAACAGACGTACGGGACACGGTGACCACAGGTGGATATTCACCGTGGTTCACCGTGTCAACGTCACGTCTGAAAATACCCTATGTAGGAGTTAGAAGAGATGACACAGAGGGTCAAGGGTTGTTCATGTTGTATGTTGTTGAATGTATACTGTATGGCTTTATAACCAAATAAAAATAACATTTTAAAAAAAGAAAAGGGCTAAGGGAGGAGGGTGGAGCAACTCTCCCCTCAAACCTCTTCTGTTCACAGTCCACCCTTGGTAGTGTATGGGATAAAGGGAAAGGGAGATGTAAGTAAATATGCAACATATTCGGTTGGCAGAGAAGCCTCATCCACATCCTTTCATTCTAGACTGCAACTGAGCAAACAGTTACTCTGTTCTGCTCTCTGAAATTTGTACCCTATGTACAATGAAAACTATCTGCAGCGGATTCTTCTAAGCCTTGTTTGAGAAGCTTCAGGTTAAGTAAATTAGTTCTAACTTCTCATGTTGCCAAGAACTGTTATTCCAGACCTTTTTTTTTTTTTTTAAAACTTATAATCTGAGCATTCTTACCTTTCCCTAGTATTCCTGAAGTGGTTCTTTTTCCTTAGTGTTACTGACATTGCAGTAGATGAAAATGTTTCCATGTGCACAATCTGGGCACCAGATGGCAATGTAACTATGTTGGAAGAAGTTCCTTTCGAAATTCAGTGCTGCTTGTTAAAGCCAGATCATAAAAATCAAGGAACACAAGTAAGGCTGCCCTTTCTTTGTCGTTACATCATATTATCCAGGAGGAACAGATATTGTGCCAAATGATGCATGAAGTCGCATTGATGGGAACCTAATATTTGATGAATGGTAGGGTTGTAAGAAGACTTTGGGTATAAATCAGAACTTGCATCATCCAGTTTGGTTCATATTGGATAAGGCAAATCTGAAATTTTGTAGTTATAAGGTCAAGGCTATTTTTTATGTCACTGTAGGTTCCAGTCAGTGATGAAACTCCTTGTGCTAGGGACTGTGTGCACATGCGCACCCCCCTCCCCACGCACACACACAGCATGAAAAAGGTTATCTCTGTTTTTATGGTAGTACTTTGTGCTCCCAGTTGAGATCAGATCATCATTGTGTGAGGGACGACATCAGACTTTTACAAACAAGTGGGGTCACACCACCTGTAGATGGGATCACAATTCTGGTTGCTATTTATATACTTTGCATGTCTTTGTTGCTGTAAAGGGTCATAAGAGTATAACTGAGTGTCAAAATGGGGTCACACTAGGGTTACCATCCCCCTGAATCATCTCTGAGTGCCTGGATAATCTGGAGAAATTGGGGTTTCAGGAGACAGAGGGCAATGGAGATACGTTTGTACAGGGGAGGGCGAGGAGGCTCTTCTAGCCCCTTTCTGCTGTGTTCCCGCCCCTAGAGAGCACTGTGATGTCATGAAAAACTTCTTGCCACCATCACAGCCATGGCACAGTCTTTCAAAAATGATCTATGGGTGAAAACAGACATGACGCTAACCACCCTTTAACCACCCTTGGTGATTATTTATGCATGTTGCAGGGCTATATCAGTGCCCTAGGCAGCCCTGCAACATGCATAAATGACCAAGGGTGGTTAAAGGGTGGTTAGCGTCATGTCTGTTTTCACCCTATGCTGCAATCAGTCAGATTCAGCGTGAGTCAAGAGCCACCTGAGCTCTAACCACCTACCCTCCCATCCAGCCGCCTAAAGTCCTCCATAAAGCAAGGGGACCTGCATTGGCACAGTAGTGGGAGTGGACGCCTGGGTGCCACCACCAAAATGTCATTGGTCAAAAAGCAATTCAATAGGACGACCAGGTCATCGACAGAGCAACCATCAAGGTCAGTAGGTAAAATCCCCCAGAGATTTATGGAATCCAATTGGATCTATAAGTCTCCGAGGGCAGACCAACCTAACCAGCCCATCACCCTGATGGGGGCATAGGAGGGCCGGGATCTGAGCCTTCAGGAGGTTAGTGATCCAGCCATGACAAGGGTGTTATATCCACACACCCAATAATTGGATCCCCCGTTTCCAGGCCAGTGCAAAACATCAAATCCAGTGTGTGTCCCTTTTCATGTGTTGGGCCCACTACTACCTGGGATAGGCACATGGTTGCCATGGAGGCCATGAACTCATGCTCCGCTTCTAAAAGACTGGCCTCGGTGTGAACGTTGAAATCACTCAAAACAATAAGTCTGGGCGATGTCAACACCACATCTGAGACCAGCTCAGCTGGGGTCTAAACATTAGGTGAGTTCTTATGAATGTTTGGCTTTAACAAAAGAATTCAAAGTTGACCCATCAAGGCATGAGGTTTTACACAGTGATGAAATGCAATAACTTTTAAACACTTGGAACGAAGTTTCTTAAGTGGCAATCCTAATTAGATCTATTTCCATCCTCCATGCCACACCCTAAGCACTGTGACACTCAGGTTTGGATTTCACAGAGGATACCATCTGCATAAGCGCATTAGATAAAGTGGCAATCTTCACCTTTGCTGTGAAAGTAGAAAGGAGGTTAACTGCACCCGTTTGATTTTTACATGCAAGGTTATTTCTCTTTTTTTTCTTTTTGCATACATAACCGTGGAACTTCATATTTTTCAGCAGACGTCTAAAGCAATTATATTCATTGCCAGTCAACATGCTGCTTTTACACTGTGAAAAATCTGAAAAAACAAAGTGACACTTACTAAATTATTTGAACCAAGTGGTTGAAAATCAGTTTCTTATTCAAAACTGTTATTTTCACTTTTTTTCCTGCAAAAGATACTTCCTGGCTTAGAGTTATTTAAAAAAATCCAGAAGGGCTGACAGCCTCATTTAATTTATCTCTGGGTTTTTTGTTGCAAAGATAGCAGAATGAAATTGAAGAAGTTTGAGAGTTTGCTGTGTATCAAAATGGATTGCTGCTAAAAGCTTAAATCATAGGAAAGGGGAAAGATTAACCCATTGGTGTATATTACACTGCAAGCAAGAGCAATATAAATTCCACTGAAGGTCCTCCGGTCAGAGATGGAAGAAGCAGAATAAGGGTTATAAACACTAGGATTTACGCATGTTTCTGTCATGTGCTTGGGATTTATGCATGCAATATTGGCATATAGCGATGAGAAAATAACCTCAAAGTAGGCTTGGAGTGAAGAAAAATGAGAGCATGTGTGATGTTGCATGAGGACTGTTGAATAATAACTGCCACCCAGAAAATAATGATTTATGTGTCCAGGTACTCGTAGACGTGTGTCTCAGGATCTCGAATGGCAGCAAGCAAGCCTATGCATGGAAGAGATGGGAGGAATTGTTTGCTTGCACAACCAGGAGATGATGGGACCTATAGTCCTAACACTTGACTATATTTTTAGACCTGATGCAACAGAGTTAGATGGCATGGCAACAACCTATACATATGTTTGCAAAGTAGTAACAAAGGAGCAAACTGAGGAGGGACGTGACACTCACACCTCTTGACCTCCCAAAACCCCATCTCCATGCTTTGGCTTGGGGCTGTCTTCTCCACCCTTTCCATGTGTCTTGTCTGGAACTGTTCTTCTCTCTCTGTTTTCCCTCCCCTTCATGCTGTGGCTGGGGTTCACCTGCTGCCAGATTCTATTCTCCTGGAAGTTCTACAATAAAGATTTCACTCTATTACTGATATTCAGGGCCTGGACTCTCTGTGCAATGGAGCCACTTTGCTACTGCCTGCTACCCGCCTTTGAAAGTGGCTCCCTGTTTGGTGGGCGGTGTGGCTGTACCATGACGTGTTGCAGCTGCCCTCTGCTCTGCAAGTCAAAGGCTGCATTATCACCTGTGGCGGCAGCAGCGGAAGGGGCGAGGGAAGATGTGGCAGTGCCGAGAAGCTGGCCGACGGGAAAAGAGCCGTGCGAACGGGGATCTGGCGTGGCCTCTCGCGCATATCAGGGCAGGACTTTGCACCCTGACGTGCGAGAAACGCCGTGGCAGATGTCCATTCGCACCGGCTCTTTTCCCGGCCACCGGCTCCTCCGTGCTGCCGTGTCTCCCTCGCCCCTCCCGCTGCTTCTACTGTCGCTGCAGGTGATAATGCAGCCAAAGAGAAAGCCCACTCTACAGAAGTGGTTGGGATAGTGGCCATCTTGAAGTGCTCCTGTTCACAGTTGAGCAGTTCTAGTGTCCTCTACTCTTTGTACCCCCCCTGCTTATATCAGACTCACCATGGAGCTGTGGTTTTATTATCAACTGATTGTATTATTTAAGTCCTGACCATGCTACACTTAAAGTATGTGAGCAGTGACACTCGGGAGTATATTCCCACAAACAGTATTAAACAGAAGTAACTAATGTGATTAATCTGATGTAACTACTCCACTTCAGTACTGTTCTCATTGCAGTTCTGAACTGAAGTAGGGTGTTTTTAAACTAGCAAGGTGGGCAGGGGTGTGTGTGGCCGGCCACTGAGTGGCACAGCTGCGAGGTGCCCATGCATGTGATGTGCATGGGGAGCATTTCAAATGAGTGGTTCCTGGCATGGCGACCCCAACCACTGATGCAGCCTCTGTACATATGGCTGGCCCTGAATGGAGCACTTCTGATTTTTCAGGCATGCTTCATGTGGGGCCATGAGTGGCTTCTCCGTGTTTCATGGGAGTGAGCTCCTCCACGCATCACCTTCACATGAGCATCTGGTTGGTGGTGGTGGTGGTGTGGTGTGGGGCATGTGTGGCTGTGTCTCTTTTAAAAAAACACCTGTAGTTTCTTTTCAGTTTCCCCTGATGGACATAGCACAACACAGCCACCCAAACTCTGAAAGGGTTCACACTATAGTTACTTTGAAGTAAAAAGTGAAGGGGAGTATGTAATGCCCAATTTTCAGGAATACATACTTTCTCTTCTTGCTCCTGAATAACTTTGGTTTTGATGTGTAAACTATCACATAGCTCTCTTCCACAGACCACTTTGAAAATTCGTACAGGTTCAATAGGTTGAATAGGAATTGGGAGCAGGGGTGCCTAAGGTGATTGCTCAGAATGGGGGAAGGAAGATAAGAGTCCAGATCGTAGATCCATGCCACGAATCAATTCTCTTTTATTGAGTGCATGCCCCCATCTCTGCTCTCTTCTCTGAGACCGCTTTTAGATGAGCCGCTCTACTTACCAATGGAAGCGCTTCCTGAAAAGCCATGCAGGGTGTGTTTAGCTACACTGGAAGTAGCCGGCCGCCATAGGAATCGCGGCTTGTGCAGTCTCTTTGAAACTGTATTTGGAAAGCCTCGATATTGGGGCTTTCCAAATATGGTTTCAATGAGACCATGTGAGCCGCGATTCCTATGATGGCCGGCTACTTTCAATGCATCTAAATGCACGCTGCGTGCCTTTTCAGGAAGCGATTCCTTCAAGTTGGTAAGTAGAACTGCTCATCTAAAAGTGGCCTGAGTCCAATCCTTCAGGGCTTGAGAATAGGGTCAGGATGAATTGGAAAGGGGTCAAATAAAAAACCAGCTGCGGGCTGGAGTATTACCACCCCTGACACAGGCAGTTTAAGATTATGGGATCAATTTTATCTTTTTCTTTCCTTAAGAAAGGTTCCCGTTCTAACCCCTGATGTAGCTAGATAGAACTTCAGTCCATGCTAGTAACATGATAATGGCAAACATGGAGACTTCCGTAATCTGTAGGATGATAGCAGTGAGGAAGGAGCAGTGTTTGAGCTCTCTGTTCAAATGGAGAGGTCGGTCCCAGTGTAGTGAAAAGGTATCTTAAATCCTGCTTACAGCAGCACTTAATATTCACAACTTTTCTTGCCAGCAGATGAAAACCTAAAAAGCCCCATGACAGCAAGGCTTAATGAATATTCTCCTCCCACACACATCTAAACTCTTAAATGGTTTTTCTATTTCTTCCTAGAAGTTTATTTATTTATTTTATTTTATTTCATTATATTTCTATCCCGCACCCTCCTACTCACAGAGTTCAAAGATGTTTGGTAGGACATTAGATTGGAATAAGTAAATACATTAGGGTACCAGAGAAGACTCAAAGTACTTTCAGGTAGAATTCACCACAGATTTCCTTTTTTAGCCTGGTTTTAACCCTGGAAGTTGTGACATGTGAAAGCAACCTTGTTTTCAGCATCCAGTTACAGAGATGTGCTACGACTGTATATATCAGAAGTGGGGAAACTGCAAGTCTAGAGCCACGTGCAGCTCTTTGGCCTCATTATACTAAATGAATGTGGCTCTCGGGATTAGGAAATTTTGCCCACCTATGGTATATATGTAAATCAGGATGTGGAACCTTTACCCTTCCGTGGACCAGTTTGAAAATTAGTACAAACTCTTCAGTTTAGTACAAATTAGTACAACTCCCAATGGGAGTTTAAGGGGTTTGCTCAGGCTGGGGAAAGGAAGGGGTGGGTCCAGATCAAGGATCCATCCCATGGACCTGTCCCCAATCCATGAGTGCATGCCCTCATCTTCATCCCTTCCCTGAACTCACTCTTTCAATGCTTGAGGTAAAGACTGATTTTGTAGTATGCCCTCTTTATGCAAGATACTGGAGACAGGCTATAACAATAACAGGCATCTTTATTTCTAATCCTCATACAAAGTCTCTGCCACATTACTGCTGTCCTTGCCTTCCTACCCATGACCCCCTGCTGGCCTCTCTGATCCTGCAGCAAAGCTATAGGAATCGGAAGAGAACAAGCTTAAAAACTGAAGCTAAACTGATAACTAGCTAAGTAAACAACTGGATTAATGGACCAGATTGAGGGCCCAATTTGGCTGATGGGCCAGAAGTTCCCTGCTCCAGGTGTAAATAGTTAACGGATAAGGTATTAATAAACAGCACTCAAGAACATGTTGACTAGCTCCTCAATTTTGTCAGACAAATACACTTGTTTGTGGTTTCTATTGTGCAGGTTCTTACATGCAACTTAATTTAATATCTAGCAACAAGTGACTAAACCTTTTTTTTTTTTTTAATTCTCTCTCTGACACTTCAGTTGTAATATATACATCTTCAAAATCCCTCCTAAAATGCTGTCTCTTCTGCTAGACCTTCTAAAGCTCTTCCGCTCTTACTCCACCCCACATCAATTACTTGCAATGCTGTCTTTTCATTCAGCATCCCTTCTCCCCTGCAACTAAGCTAAGCATATGCACCTGTGACCTCTCAACTTCATGAATGTGTCCCTATCACTCCCAATGTTCCCCTCTCCCTTGTCTCCCCTCCCTTTGTCTTTCCTAGATTGAATTTGTAAGTCCCTTGGGTTAAGGACCTGTCTCTAATTATGATCGTACAGTACCAGGCACATTACTGGTGCTATATTAATAAATAATAATGCTAATAATAATATGACATTATGACTTCTTCACAAATCCTTTTTAAAGTTAATACCAAAAATCAAGGGTCTGATTCTATCTATGTAACTCAGTGAAGTTACTCCTCCTTTAACACAGAGTTACTACAGCAGTTTTTACAAGGGATGTGCTTGCTCACCCTAGTGCCTTTCTGAAGGTGGGGTGGATGGGTGGGTGTGCACTCCTGTGACCCACGTACTGCCCACTCATGCCCCTGCACAGGCCATTGGGGGAAAAACTGGGATGCTCACTGCAGGGGCATGAATGGACGGTGAGTGGGTAGAGGTGCACACCCAGTGTACACCCATCCAGATCTGTGTAAATCCCACCCCCCACTCACCGGAGGTCAGTGTGCGCACCATGCAGCACACACAGACCTGTTCCCCCAGCTGTGCCCATCTTAAACTGGCATATGGTATCAACTGGAGGAAAAAAGGGTAGGGGTTTTATTAGCTTTTTAATCATTATTATAGTCAGTGACCCTTCGCTGCCAGTTGGGAACTATGCAAAAGCATTATTGTATCAGATTCATAGTGTCATACAGGAGCCTACATTTTCTCTGTGTTTGTTTAGTTATTATTCCTAGTGTATGGCAGCTAGAAAGCAGCAGAGGGAGATAGTGTTGGTTTTGTTTTTTTTATAAACTGTCCGCAGTTAATTGTGTATTCAAACTAAATCCACATTCATTGTTCCCAGTCTTGACATTAGCTTTTCTGAACAATTCTGCCAGGCAAACTGCATTGATATGTACATTGCACTTTCCATTCACTCACTAATGGATTTTGCATCCTCAGAGTCCTAAAGTTTGTTCGTGCCTGTAATGGGAGGGGCTGGGGCAGCATTGTTGTTAAATGGAATAAAATGGGCAAGATCAAATCTAGTACATTTTTAAATATCAACAGAAAATCCATTTCCCCACAGAGTAGCAGAGATACTTAGAAGCTGGGAGGGGTTTGGAGAGGAAGAGTAGATAGGGTCAGGCCTGCTACTCAATTCTCCATTTCCATTTTGATTTATAAAGACCTTTTCATTCTATCAGTTAGAAGATGAGAAGGCAAAGCTGGAACTGCAGATTTATTATTGTCAAAGGCTTATTATTTTCTGACCCTGCTTCTTATTGGAAACATCTATTATCCTTGTGGCATTCTGAAGAATTTATGCTATAAATTGTTGGTAATCTTTGCTAAATGTGATAAACTGGCTGCAATTTGAAGACGAGATGGGAATCCTATTATTATGGGATCATTCCAGGGCCAATTTCAATCCTGGAGCAGTTCAAAAGTTTTTCAGACATCCAGGTGATTTGATTTAACTTTTAAATGCAGCTCGAAACCTTCTCTTGGTGCACACATACATGAACACACAAAAAAAAAGAGTTTTCTGCTGATTGTCACAGAGTACCCTCCCATATTGTAGGACTTGTTTGCATTGTGTTGTCATCTTTTACAAAGTGGGCCCTCATGATAGAATTGTCCACACTATCGTCTGATACTGACCTGATCTAAAACTCTCTGACCTGTTCTAAAACTCTCTTTAATTTGATACTGATCTAAAACTCTCTTGCCTCTGTTGAGTTCAGCCCTTGCAATACAGTGTCTGATTCAAAACTTACTGAAATCAACTAAAATACTCCTCAGCAGGTTGCCTTAAATGTCTGACATCACTGCCTGGATCACTGCCACCTTAAAATTAACATGGCCAGGACAGAAGTTCTTCTTATCTTTCCTCCTAAAACCACTTCTCCCCTCCCACCTCTCTCCATCCCTGTAGAGAACACTGTCATCCTCCCAGTCCCCTCGGTCTACAATCTTGGGGTCATCTTTGACTCCTTTCTCTCCTTCTCTGTTCACATACAACACTGCCAAAGTTGTCATTTCTTTCTCTATAATAAAGCCAAAATCTATCCCTTCCTGTCTGTACATACTACTAAACCCCATATCCATTCTCTCATCACATCCCGCTTGGACTACTACAACCTACTTTTCACAGGTCTCCCACTGAGCCACTACAGTCTATTCAAAATTCAGCTGTGAGACTCACCTTCCTTGAACATTGTTATGACCATGTAACCCCTCTCCTCAAGTCACAACAGTGGCTCCCCATCCACTTCTGCATACAGTTTGAGTTTCTCCTACTCACCTACAAATATCTTCACTCTGCAGCTCCTCAGTACCTCTCCTCTCTTATCTCCCCCTATACATTATCTCCAGTCATCAGGCAAGATGGTCTTATCTGTGCCCTTCTCCTCCATCGCCAACTCCTGACTCCGTGCTTTCCACCTTGCTGCACCATATGCTTGGAACAAACTTCCTGTGGTGGTGTATCAGGTTACCTCCCTGTCCATATTAAAGTCCTACCTAAAGGCACACTTCAAGATTGCTTTTAAAACATGAACTCCAGCGCTATCCATTTCATAACCTTGTTGATTTCAACCATGTTAACTGAAATAAATAAACATACTGAATACCTGCATCGTGTAGTCCATTATTCATAGGAAGACACTTATTTGTAGTTGTCTGTGGCTTTGCATCTTGATTAGATTGTAAGCTCCATGGAGCAGGGACTGTCTTTATGTTGTGTGTTGTATGCAGTGCTGTGTACAACTAGTAGTGCTATCGAAACGATTAGTAGTAGTAAGTTTGATGCCAGACCTGTAGAGAGACCACAGTTCGGGACAGTTGTAAGGTCCTGCCAGCTAAGAAAAGCAACTAGCACATAAACTCACAACATAAACATATTTAGTAAAAAAACAGGTAAGAAAGGACTTACAGATAGATAAACATTTGTATTTCTGCACAATGCGGCCTTTAGATTCTCTTCTATGTTTATGCCTGTTATGGTCAGTTGAATTAATCTTTCTTGGTTAACCCTGTAGAGCAGTGGTGGCCCCTCCCCCAGGGCATTGGGGCAGATGTCCCCCCAAGCCCCTTAGGGGTCCCCCCATGCTTGCTGGGGAGCCAGAAGCTGCTCCTCAGCTGATCCAGTGGCAGCACTAGAGAGCGATGAGTCATATGTAACAAAGTCTTCAGGAAAAGAACTCTGCAAGAGGAGGAGGGGGAGGGGACAAAGATCATCCTCCGGATGCTATTCCCCCCTCCCTCTAGCTTTCCACTCACTGGCCAGAGAGCTAAAGGGAGGCGGGGACTTAGAGGATCTTCCCAAGCCCGCAGGAAGCATGCTCTGGGTGTCGGCTCAGAAAAGCAATGCTTTCTGGGGGATTGGGGAGGGAGTGAGGGAGGTGCCATATGCTGCTGGGCTGGGTTCCTATGGAGAAACCCAGCCAATCAGCAAGGCCTAGGGGGTATGTCTGGGTGCCTTTTCTAAATGCTCTGGCCACCCCATAGCTCCCTTTTTTCTCCCTGGCCTCTCCCGGAATGGGAGGAGGGAGGGAAATAGCTCACTCTTTCTTGCTCCTTCATCCTTAGGTTCATGGGGGGGAGAGAGAGAGACCCACCCCCCTCTTTGTTGTTTTTTTTTTACAAGAGGGGAGATGCCGGGGACTTGTTTGGAGTCCCTGGCCTCCTTGTTTGGAGGGAAGAACAACAGAAGGTGGTTATCAGAGTCAGACTAGAGTGATCAGGAGGTCTCCTCCTTTCAGAAACCTGGTAAGTTTTGAAAAACAAATACCCTGCCCTGATCTCCTGTACATTGTTTGTTTGCTTGTGCTTTCTTTTGGCCTCTTCTCTCCCTCCCCACCCCCATGCATTACAGGCAGGGGTAATTACTAAGTTGTGAGCCCAGTTGGAAGGACTGTGTTGCCTTGCCTCCTATGCTTTAAAATATTTTCTTGGCTCTTGCTTTTTTAGTTCTTCACCCTGTGTGAGACCCTGTTACCCTAATTGTCTGCTTTCCGTTTGTTTGTTTTTTTGGGGGGAGGATTGGAGGGGGATGGATGGAAGGATTTCTAATATTTGCTGGAATGTTCGCTGCACTTAAAATGACCCCTTTGCAGTGTCGGTTTCAAGGCTTTTCTGCTGCAATTAGGTCACCATGCCACATGTTGGTTCACTAATGGCTAGTCTTTGCATGAATGTTCCCTCTCTGCTTGCAGCAGATGCCTTTTACATTGCAACAAAACGGTGTAGCATGTTTTGGGGACAAGTGGAACTCCATGCTGATGCTTTTGTGGTGTGCATGGAGTTATGACTCCACATAATATTGTTGGCTTAAGATGGTTTGCTTTGCTTGCTCTGTGTTTTCATGTGCACTGCTGGCCCTGCCTACTGTTGTCCAGGACCCGCCTACTGTTGGCCCCTCCCACTTCTGACCCTGCCCTGCACCCCACCAGCCTTGAAACCCACCAGCTGCCACTGCTGTAGAGAAAGTAAGGTTGCCATATTGCTCCCAAATATAGGCAATAGAGACAAAGGGTGCTTTCAGATGTGCATTAAAGTATACTTGCAAGTTTGAGCAATGGGATGCACATGCAAATTAGCCATGGCTTTGATAATGTCGGAAAGGCACACTGCTCACACTGAAGCTTTTTGGCGCACTGACAAATGCACCGTACTGAACTGCAAAATCCAGTTCGGTACAGCGCATTTGTCAGTGTGCTGAAAAGCTTCAATAATTTGTGGTGCCCTTTCCAATGTTATAAAGCCACGCCTAATTTGCATGTGTGTCCTGCTGCCTGAACTTGTAAGTAAACTTTATTGCACTTTGGAAAGTACCCATAGTAGTACAGTGATAACTTTTATTGGACCAACTACAGTTGTTGGAAGTACGCAAGCTTTTAGACCTCACAGGGTGCTTCATCAGGCAAGTCAGGAATTAGAACTATAGACTGATCAAAGCAGTGAGGTATATACAGTGACTGGAAGCAATGGGGAGGGGAGGAGAAGGTGAGAACGAGACCTAGGTTGGGGATCTGCAATTCAAGGTATAATACAACAAGGTGGGAAGAGCTGCTGATAGTAAGTGAACTTAAAACTTCCTGAAGCTGTAGACAGTCATTAGACTTACAAATTTCTGTAATATCTTGTAAAACCGATTTTGAAATTGAGATGATTTTTCTTTGTATCTAGTAGAGCTATGAGCCTGAGAACAAATATTCATAGATCTACTTGATACAAAGAACAATGGACTCAATTTTGACATGAGTTTCACAAGTCATTACAGAAATATGTAAGTCTAATGACTGTCTACAGCTACAGGAAACTTTTAGTTTACTTACTATCAGCAGCTCTAACTCTTCCCACCTTATTATATTCCACCCTTTTGAATTGTGGACCTCCTACCTGGGTCTCCTTCTCACCTACTCCTCCTCTCCCCTCCCCTCCCCTTGCCATTGTTTCTAATCACTCACTGTATATATCTCACTTTGCTTTGCTCATTCTACAATTCTTACTCCTGACTTGCCTGACAAAGGAACCTGTGAGGTCCCAAAGCTGGTTTACCTTCACCAACTGTAGATGGTACAATAAAAGATATCATTGTACTACTTTGTCTCTATTGGTTAACCCTGTAATAATAGTTGAACTTCTAGGGTCTGAATCTCTCTTGAATGTAGGGCTCTTTATTATTCAAATTATATATACAAAGAGATTCTGTACCAGTAATATTTAAACATATAGCGTTTGGGGGAAGGGGGGGAGGGGGATCCTTTTCACTTAATCCACTTGTTCTCATAAATAAATTAAAATCTTGAATAAACCTCTTCCGTTCCTCTGCTGCATTTACTAGTGGTGGGACCCCGGGCCCATTACCGGTTACCGGATTTACCGGTTACCGGTTCCCCGAAAACCGGATTCCCGGTTTAAATCCGGTATACCGGTACCGGATTTATTTCATTGGTTTCAATGGGGCGCTGTGTCCCCATTGAAACCAATGAAATAAATTAAATTCCCTCCCCCTCCC
>QEPC01014746.1:18493-45358 GCA_003113815.1 Sphenodon punctatus | reverse complement strand
CATGGTGGGGAGTGTGCTTCGGCAGTTACATCTTGTCCAGCGGCTTCGGACGTATCTCTCAGACTCCGACCTCGCCACTGTCATCCATGCCTTCATCACCTTGAGACTGGATTACTGCAATGTGCTCTACGTGGGACTGCCCGAGAAACTGGTCCGGAGGCTGCAGCTGGTGCAGAATGCAGCGGCCCGTCTCCTGATGGGGGCGGGTCGCAGGGAGCACATGACACCATTGCTCCGGGCTCTGCACTGGCTGCCTATAGAGCACCAGGCCAGGTTCAAGGTGCTGGTTTTAACCTTTAAAGCCCTTCACAGCCTGGGCCCTGCTTATCTGTGGGACTGCCTCACTCCCCTTGTGCCCGTGTGACCCTTGAGATCGTACGTGGGAGCCTTTTTGGAGGTTCCCCGGGCGAGGTGGGTGGCCACCGATGTTAGATCTTTTTTGGTGGCCGCCCCTGTGCTGTGGAATTCACTCCCGGAGGAGGGTCAGCTGGCTCCCACTCTCCTGCTGTTTTGGCGTATATGTAAGACCTGGTTGTTCTGTCAGGCTTTTGGCGAAGGGTAGGGGTGGGGGTGGGGTTTCCCCACATATTGTATTTTAAATTGTTTTTAAATTTTATACTGTTTTAATTAATGTGCACCGCCCCGGGCTGCCCTGTGGGCAGGATATAAATTTTAAATAAATAAATAAATTTAAAAAAAACTCCTCTGGCAGTCACTGCCTCTCAACACAGGACACAGGTTGCTTTTGGTGGGACCAAAGACTAGCCCTCAAGTTGGGGCAGTCCTGCCAAATGCAGGACAGCTGGGAGCTACAATTGACTTACATGGCTTCAATACATGCAGTCAATAAAGTTCATATTTACTGCATATGGCTACTACTGAAGCAAGGCAGGTAGGTATCTTGCTTGAGGAATCATGTCACATTTTGTCTACCATCAAATTTCTTAATCACCAAAATAATTTCAGTAGGAAATCAAAATACCTGTTGGGTGGTGAGGAGCAGAGTGGGTGCCGGACATTTGCTGGGAGAACAGCTGAGCAGTTGATCAGAGCAGAGGGGAGGAGCCGGGGAGGCAACAGCTGAGCGAGCCCTGATAAGCCTGCGGCAGCCGGAGGCAGCGCCAGAGGCGCACGCCGGGGCAGCGCACCTAAGGGCCGCACGCAAGGGCGTGCCCTTGTGCACGTGGCCTTAGGCGCTGTCGGTGCATAGGTGTCCCACCCTTTCTTTTCTAGGTGTTCCCTGCCAGTGAGTATGGCAGGGAAGGTTGGTGGAGGAAAAAGAAAGGCCAACCAGGTTTGCCGGCCTCGGGGCAGCTGGCCCCAGGTCAGCTCCCATTGTCTCAAAGATCCTTGGACTCCTTTCCCCTCTTGTGTTCCCAACGCCGGTTAACTGTGGCGGCAGCAGAGGAGGGGGCTGCGTCTATGGCCTCCCAGGAGGTCCTTGAACCCCTAGCTGATTTGGCTCTGGTATCTGAGTGTTCCTTGGACCAGGAAGCTGTGGCTTCCCCCAACCGGCCTATAGATTGGGGTTATTTGACAGTAATGGCCATGGAGAGATGCCAGTAGCCCTTGACTGTCATGTGCTTCTAACCAAACAATGCTCTCAGTTAGAAAGCTTATCCAGACAATTTGTTCAGTCTTTGGGGGAGGTAGTGGCGGCTCTTAAAATTCAACAAGAGTAATTACATTCCATGGCAGGGTCCCTGGCAGATCTTACTGCCCATGGGCAGTTGGATCAGACTGGGGTTGCCTCTTCCCTTCAGTCTGCCCCCGCAGCTTCTGCTCAAGACGCCTGTCGGGAGGGTGGGCCAGGAGGTGTGGCCCAGTTGACTGACCCTAATTTTGCAATGGATTTTAACCTAGAGACCCCGTATGTGCCCAAGGTGGTTCCTATCCCTGGCGCCGTGGTCTTTAGGGTCCATCCACTCCCCGATGGGGTCTTCCCCCTCTGGAACTCCATTTTTTCCATTTCGTATCATCTTGAGCAGATAATAGGATGGGTCCCCTTGGGGGCCATTGTCTCCTTCCCGTCTCTCCCCTCCTATAGATTCATGCAATGGTTCATAGTTTTTTTTCCAGTCTAACCACTTTGCCTCAGTTATTTTGTCTCATGCTAGGTTACTTTCCTCCTGGAGGGTGCATGTGGGTGAGGCCTTTAGGGACTTCGCTCCATGCTTCAGGGGCTCTAACCCGACCACCATCTCCTCGAAGGGGGTGGCTCAGGGGAGCCCTAATTCAGCCTCAGATTTGTTAGCCACTGTTGGGACTTTAGCGGATCCCCGGGACCAGGCCTCCCCTATTCAGGAGAGGCTTAGGAACCTTGCCCAAGGCATCGACTGTAGTAGGACTTTACTAGTTGAGATTTTAGCTAATGAAGAACTTGAGCCTGGGAGGGCCATATTAGCTTCAGACGATCCTACTGACCCTGCCTCATCAAGACCCTGTACGGGAGTTTCCTGGGTTTTATTTTCCGGGACTGAGATTGGTTTGGCAGCAACTCTGGGGCCTTCTGGAGCTCAGGGGACACTTCCAGTGCTTTCAGTTAATCCCGGTGGTGTCGTCCACCATGCTGGGGGTGTACTTCTGGCAGTGGGGGCTGTGACTAGCTGACCTGCCCCCTCTCAGCCCTTGAGCAGTGGCCAGCCAGACCAGGTTAGTCTATGTGCTTGGAATATAGCGCGTTGGCATTCAAGGATGCTAGATCAGTCCTTCTTGAAGTTTGTGGGGGATAAGGACATATTTTGCTTAGTGGAAACCTGGTCCTTGGATGTCCCTGAGCTTCCTGGGTTTAAGGCCTTCGGGATCCTGGCAGTTTCCATGGCCAAGCGGGGTCTTATTTCTGTTAGACTGGGCTTTTTAGTGATGGAGTTGGCCAAGCTTCCCCCTATCACTTTTGCGGTGGTGGGCAGATTGGGTAGTAGCCTTTTTATTCTGGTCACGGTTTATATTCCCCCAGCTAACGCTTTAAGTTTTCAGCATGATTTGTGGGTGAAATTGGAGGATTTTGTCCAATCCCTACAGGATCAGTATCCTCAGGCCTTTTTGATAGTGGCAGGGGACTTTAATGCCCGGTTGGGCAGTGACCCCGAGGTACTTCTGAGCCACTGCCCTTTTCTCAGCCCAGGTTCCCCGATATTACTCCGTTCCTCATGGGACAGGGTTCTTGATGCTTCTGGGCTGAGATGGGCTGCCCTGCTGGCCAACTCTAATCTTCAGATTTTGAACGGAGCTTTTCCAGGGGATTTGGAGGGTAATTATACTTTTATTTCTTATCAGGGATGTAGTGTAGTTGACTACATTGTGGTCTCCCCCAACATTTCCCCCCATCTAGTTAGATTTAGGGTGGGTCAGGAAATCTTTAGTGACCACTTGCTGCTCCTTTTAAATCTGTGGTTACATGTTGTGCAGATTGGTGAGGCTAGTGGGGTGGATGCTGAGGTCATTGAGGAGGAAACCTTCATAGGGCCGTGTAGGAGTAGGTGGTCAGAGGACCTTAGCTGGCGCCTCCGGGAATTGTTGTTTTCTCCCTTGGGCTGGGCATTCAGGGAGGCCATGGTGGGAACCTCCCCCCACCAAGACCCTCTGGGGCAATATTTGGGGCTTATTGAGCTGTTAAGGCCACTTTTGGTTTGTCCCCCCACCCAGACCCTGGGTGACCAGGGTACTGTTTGGCAGGGAGCCCCCTGGTATGATCATGAGTGTAAAGATCAGAAGGTGCTTTTGAAGGCTTTATTTAGCCTTTACAGGAGGCAGAGGGATGAGTCTGCTTTGGCGGTTTTCCTAGAAAATAAGAAGACTTATTGGGTTCTGCTGAGGCAGAAGAAGGTGGCCTATATCTCCCAGTCTTGGGGCACTTTGCTTTCAGCAGCTAGGGGTAGGGACTCCTGTAAGTTTTGGCGGGCTATTAATTGTCAGGGTAGGAAGGGGAAGAGGACCCAAAGGGGTCCGGGCACGGGGGCAAGGGTTCGGGGGGGTAGGCCGCCTCTCTCCCTGGCGTATGGAAGGCTCCCGGTATTCCCCTCAGGTTAGTAGGTGGGCTTTCCTCGAGGTCTACGAGGCAACCCGTGTCATCATTGGGGGGGAGAGAGGTATTGCCACCAGGAGAGGGGAGAGGGACAGGTAGCCTGGCACACAGGAGCGTCACGTCACTCAGGGGGTCCCTTACCCAAGTGATGGCCTCGTGAGGAGGGAAGTGCTCCAGGTGAAGGGAAGGCAGAGCCAAGGGGGGGGTGTAACCCTGGAACCAGGAAGGAGGCAAACGGGAGAGGGGGGGGGTCAAGGCGAGAATACTCGGGAAAGGAGAGGGGGATGAATCAATCAGGAAGGGGGCGCAAGTGGAGGAAAGGATGCTGTCCCTGGCGGGGGGGGGGGGGAAACGGGTTGCGGGGAGTGGGGGGAGGCACACGACTCACCCACACACTTGCTGAGGCAGGAAGGGCAAAGGAAGAACAACAGGACAATTATACACACAGTCACAAAAGCACGCAAACAGGTCAACACTTAGCTTCAAGGCAGTAGCTCAGGATAGCAGACAAGAATCAAGGGGCCAGCTTCTCTCTCGATTACCGGCGGGGAATGGCTACCCCGCCGGCGTTTTTATGGCTCCCAGTGAGGCCTCGCCCGAAAGCCCCGCCCCTGACTCCGCCCCTCGCGCCGCTATGCGTGCGCTGCGTCGGAGGGGGGCGGGGCCGGTGCCTGACGTCTTCCCCTGCTGCGGGGAAACCTCTTGGAGCTGTTCAAGGGGAGCGGGGGGCGGAGCTCCGTTCCCCGACGCTGTCTCTAAGGGGGGCGGCCGCGCTTGTGCTTGCCGCCGTGATGCCGGTGGCGGGGATTGCCCCGCTGCTGCAGGTGGGTCCCTCTGGGGTTTTTCCTGTTCTCTTCTCCCCTTGCCTCTTTGCAAGGGGCGGGGCCTGACAGCACCCCCCCGTCCAGGGGCCCTCCCCCCCCCCACCAAGGTTCGGAGGCCGGGGCGTGCCGGGTGCCTGCGATGGAATGCAAGAATCAAGCGAGGGGCGTGAAGGTTGGCCGCAGGTTCCCACGAGCGCTCTGCCTTGCCGTAGTGTTTCCAATCCACTAGATAGTGGAGGCGGGAGCCGATGAAGCGGGAGTCCAAGACTGCGCGAACTTCGTATTCGGGCGTGCCTTGACGTAGGATCGGAGGGGGGGGCGGGGTGGTTCGTTGCGACGGAAAAAGGGGGGGAACTGCCCTTTTGAGCATTGAAACATGAAAGGAAGGGTGAATGCGAAGGTGCGGGGGAAGACCCAAGGTGTAGGTAACCCGATTTAATCGTTTCTGAATCGGGTAGGGGCCCATAAAAATGTCGTCGAGTTTTTCGGAGGGGCGAAAAGACGGATAATTCTTTCGGCGGACCCAGACAAGGTCTCCGACCTCAAAGGAGGGTTCCTCTTGACGTCGTTTATCTGCGGCTCTCTTATATTGTTGGCGGGCGCGTTGGAGGTGCTGGTACGCTTTCTGTTGGACTGATTTTATACGTTGCACGAGCGCCCCGGCGGCGGGGACCGTGGACGTGGGTACCCTTGGAAGGCCAATGTCTGGATGGAACGCATAGGATACATAGAATGGTGATTCTCCTATGGACGCATTGGGTCCATTATTATAGGCGAACTCCGCTAATGGGAGTTGTTGGACCCAATCATCCTGTAGATAATTACAGAAGCAGCGGAGGTAGTGCTCAATGTGCTGGTTCACTCGCTCAACTTGGCCATTCGCCTGTGGGTGATAGGCGGTGGTGGTTTGGACCTTTATTCCTAGGAGGGTACAGAAGGCTCGCCAAAAACGAGAAGTGAACTGGGGACCTCGATCGGAGGTTATTTCCCGGGGGGTTCCGTGGAGGCGAACAACCTCTTTGATGAGAAGGGCCGCCGTTCCTGAGGCGGTCGGGAGGCCCGGGCAGGGTATGAAGTGACCCATCTTGGTGAAATAATCAATGACGACAAGGATAACCGTACATTGCTTGGACTTGGGAAGCCCTACGATGAAATCCACGGCGATCCGCTGCCAGGGGGCCTTGGGAATGGGGGTGAGTTGTAATAACCCTACTGGGCGTTGGCGGGGAGCCTTGGTGCGGGCACACGTAGAGCATCCAGTCACATACCGGTGTACATCTAGGGGAAGATGGGGCCACCAAAATGAGCGGCGGATCAACGCGAGGGTCCGCTTAAGACCCGGGTGTCCGGCGAGGGGCGAGTCATGGTAGGCCCATAACACCTGGGGTCTGTAGCGGGAAGGTACCACTACCCGGCCCTGGTGGTAAGATAACCCGTTCCGGATCTCCTGGGTGCCCGGGGTGGCTAGGCGGGTGCTTTCTTGGCGGAAGTCTTGGAGGGTCGGTAGAGAGGCAGCGAAGACCTTTGCCGTCAGCACCGGTTCGGGAAGAGTCTTTGGAAGGTCGGTTACTTCTTCGCAGCGGGAGAGGGCATCAGCCATAGTATTCTCGGGCCCCGGTCGATACTGGATTTTAAACCAGAACCGGGCGAAGAACAAGGCCCATCGTGCGTGTCGCCCATTCGTAATCCGGGCCGTTTGTAAGTAAATAAGGTTCTTGTGATCGGTTAACACAAGAATGGGATGGGGCCCACCCTCGAGGAGGTGTCTCCATGCCTCAAACGCAGCTTTGATGGCGAGGAGTTCTTTGTCCAAGATGGTGTAATTGCGCTCGGCTGGGGTAAGTTGGCGCGAATAATACGCGCATGGTAGTCGTTGCGAGCCCTCGCCCCGTCTTTGGGTAAGAACCGCGCCGATGGCTTTGTCTGAGGCGTCTGCCTCGACGATAAACGGTTGCGTGACATCCGGGTGTTGGAGCAAAGGGGCAACTGTAAAGGCCTGTTTCAGCTGCCTGAACGCGTGTTGTTGGGCGGCTAGCCACTGGTATGCGGCTCCCTTTTTTAATAGCTGCGTCAATGGAGCCGTCTTCTGGGCGTAGTTATCGATGTACTGCCGATAATAGTTCGTACTCCCTAGGAATCGCTGCAAGGCTTTAACGGAAGACGGGGCGGGCCAGCGGTGGATCGCGGCGACCTTACTCGGGTCCATTTGAATACCTTGTTCCGAGACGATGAACCCCAAAAAGGGCACGACCTTGGCGTGGAACACACATTTTTCTATTTTGCAATATAACTTGTGGGTTTGCAAGCGTTGAAGGACCTGTCGGACATGGACAACATGATCCTGCAGGTTTTGGGAAAAAATCAGAATATCATCCAAATAGACGACAATAAATGTGTCTAACAGGTCCCGGAAGATATCATTTATGAAATGCTGGAACGTGGCCGGGGCGTTGACTAGTCCATAGGGCATCACTAGGTACTCGAAATGTCCGAATCGCGTCCGGAAGGCGGTCTTCCACTCATCCCCATCTTTAATTCGAACTAAGTTGTAAGCCCCCCGAAGGTCTAACTTAGTGAACATCCGTGCCCCCGTGAGCTTCCCTAATAGCTCTGAGATAAGGGGAAGCGGGTATCGGTTCTTTACTGTGAGACTGTTAAGGCCCCGATAGTCGATGCAGGGGCGTAGTTCGCCCTCCTTTTTCGGGACAAAGAAAAGGGGGGCCCCGGCTGGGGAGGAGGAATGTCTGATAAACCCCTTCTTGAGGTTGTCGTCGATGTACTGCCTTAACGTCTCCGTCTCCCCCGGGGTGAGGTTGTAGATTCGCCCATAAGGGGGTTCGGACCCCGGTAGGAGCTCGATGGGGCAGTCATAAGGCCGATGGGGGGGCAATTCGGCGGCTTCTGTCTTACTAAAAACTCCCCGATAGTCATCATACTCGGGAGGCAGATGGGGAGCATTGATTCCTAGAGTGGTGACCATTAGCCCAGCCTGTCTTGGGGCGGGTCGTAAACAATGTGTCGTACAATGCGGGGATTGAAAGCGGAGTTGTCGGCGGGCCCAGTCAACCGTGGGGTTGTGGTGGCGAAGCCAGGGAAACCCCAGGACCACTGGGAAGAGGGGTGAGGTAATAATGTCGAATTGCAGGGTTTCATGGTGGGCTCCCATCATGCACCTCAAGGGTGCGGTACGCTCGCAGACAGGGCCCGAGGAGATGGGCGACCCATCAATGGTTTGTACCGTCTCTATGTGTTCTCGGGGGTGGAGCGGGAAGCCGCAGGTCAGGGCAAACGCCCGATCCATAAAATTACCCGACGCCCCTGAGTCGACTAGAGTGCCGATCACCCGGGCGGTGGCGGAGTTTGCCTGGATCATGAGGGGCTTCACGAGTTGAGGGATGGTTGTTCGGGTTTCCTGCGGTGAGTCTGCGGGGAATAACATGGTTACCGGGAGGCCCCCTCTCCATCCCGGCCTCTGGCATTTCCCGGCGGGGGGGTGCCCCTTATTGGTTTTAACGGGCATTCTCTGGAAAAGTGAGTGTTTGCCCCACAGTAGAAACACAAGTGTTGAAGGCGCCGTCGTTCCTTCTCTGCGGCTGTTAACGGTCCTCTCACTGCCCCGATTTGCATGGGTTCCGCCGCTGGATTGTCTCGTGCGGGAACCGGGAGGGATAGAGCGGTACGAAACTTCTGGTACCCCCCTCCCTTGGGCTGTTCTCTTTGCCGCTCTTGTTTTCTTTCCGTTAATCGGTCGTCGATGTGGATAGTGGTGGTGATTAGCTCGTTCAACGTGGGGGGGGAGAAGGCGATTCCCGCTAGCTGATCTTTGATTTCGTCAGATAGTCCTTGACGGAAGACGGCCCGGAGGGCGGCATCGTCCCAGCCTACGTCAAAGGCTAGGCACCGAAACTGGGTGATGTAGTCGAGTAGCGGGGACCTTCCTTGTTTGATATGCAGGATCGCATGCGACGCTTCCCTCACTCGATGGGGGTAGTCGAATAGCGCCTTAAACTGTCGGATAAACTCCGGGTAGTCGTGTAGGAGAGGATCCTGCGTTGCGAGCAAGGGCGTGACCCAATCCAGGGCTACCCCTCCCAGTAACCCTGCGATGAAGGCCACCTTCGTGGAACTAGTCGCATAGGTGAGAGGCTGCGTTTGAAAAGTCAGCTCGCACAGGGCTAAAAAGCCCTGGCAGGCTCGTCTATCCCCATAGAATTTATCTGGCCGGGGTGCCTTGGGCTCACGAGGCCCCCAAGCCAGAGGGGTGGGGGCACTAGGTACTCCTAGAAAGGGCGAGGAGGGAACCGGGGCAGGGTTCTCCAAGGGTTCCTTAGCCCCCTCCAGGGCTAGTTGTAGGGATTGGTTCTGTTCCTGCAGCTCCTGATTTTGTTTTCTCAGGTCCTGCACTTCCATAGTAAGGCTTTGTACCGCATGAATTAGTCTCTGCACCTGTTGGGCAGGGTCCTGGGCCTCCATCCCCGGGCGGGCAAGGGGGGTGCCGGTAATTCTGTCAGGGTAGGAAGGGGAAGAGGACCCAAAGGGGCCCGGGCACGGGGGCAAGGGTTCGGGGGGGTAGGCCGCCTCTCTCCCTGGCGTATGGAAGGCTCCCGGTATTCCCCTCAGGTTAGTAGGTGGGCTTTCCTCGAGGTCTACGAGGCAACCCGTGTCATCATTGGGGGGGAGAGAGGTATTGCCACCAGGAGAGGGGAGAGGGACAGGTAGCCTGGCACACAGGAGCGTCACGTCACTCAGGGGGTCCCTTACCCAAGTGATGGCCTCGTGAGGAGGGAAGTGCTCCAGGTGAAGGGAAGGCAGAGCCAAGGGGGGGGTGTAACCCTGGAACCAGGAAGGAGGCAAACGGGAGAAGGGGGGGGGTGCACGGCGCGAATATTCGGGCAAGGAGAGGGGGATGAGTCAATCAGGAAGGGGGCACAAGTGTAGGAAAGGATGCTGTCCCTGGCGGGGGGGGGGGGGGAAACGGGTTGCGGGGAGTGGGGGGAGGCACACGACTCACCCACACACTTGCTGAGGCAGGAAGGGTAAAGGAAGAACAACAGGACAATTATACACACAGTCACAAAAGCACGCAAACAGGTCAACACTTAGCTTCAAGGCAGTAGCTCAGGATAGCAGACAAGAATCAAGGGGCCAGCTTCTCTCTCGATTACCGGCGGGGAATGGCTACCCCGCCGGCGTTTTTATGGCTCCCAGTGAGGCCTCGCCCGAAAGCCCCGCCCCTGACTCCGCCCCTCGCGCCGCTATGCGTGCGCTGCGTCGGAGGGGGGCGGGGCCGGTGCCTGACGTCTTCCCCTGCTGCGGGGAAACCTCTTGGAGCTGTTCAAGGGGAGCGGGGGGCGGAGCTCCGTTCCCCGACGCTGTCTCTAAGGGGGGCGGCCGCGCTTGTGCTTGCCGCCGTGATGCCGGTGGCGGGGATTGCCCCGCTGCTGCAGGTGGGTCCCTCTGGGGTTTTTCCTGTTCTCTTCTCCCCTTGCCTCTTTGCAAGGGGCGGGGCCTGACATTAATTCCTTTATGGGTAAACCTTGTAAATTATCTTTTCCTATCATTTCTAGTGGGACTTGGTTGTCCCACTTTCGGACCCTTTTCCCGGTGCGGGAGCCCGAGGAGGATCTCTCAGAGTTGTTGGATGAGCTTCCTGTGTGGCCACCTGTAACAGAATCTGAGATGGAGGAGCTCATTTTGTCACTCAAGCCTGGGAAGGCACCTGGGTACGACTGTTTGCCGGCTGAGCTTATAAAGTCCCAAGTGGATTGGTGGGCTCCTTTTTTGGCAGCTTTTTTTACCCATCTTGATAAGACCAGGGCTTTCCCAGCCGACTGGGGTAGATCGGTGGTTATCCCAGTGTTTAAGGGTGGCAATAGGCGGAATCCTGGGAACTACAGGTCGATAAGCCTGTTGAGTACTCTGGCCAAGCTTTATGCGAAGCACCTCCTAACTATTTTGAACGATTGGCTGGTGAACTCTCGAGTGCTGCACAGGGAGCAGGTGGGGTTTCAAGCCAAAAGGGCGACCCTGGATCATTGTCTTGTCCTTTTCCACCTGGCCGAGAAGTACACTCAGGCAAACTCAAGGCTATTTTGCGCATTCGTTGATCTGAGAGCCGGCTTTGATTCGGTCGACAGGCCACTTCTTTGGGACAAATTGGTTGGCCTGTCGATCAGTCGGAGACTGCTTGTTTTGATACGTTTGCTGCATAGGGATTCATCGCTGGCTGTCAGGCTTTCCCAGCGGGGGCAGATCTCTGCCTGGCTCCCTATTTTTTCAGGAGTCAGGCAGGGCTGCATATTAGCCCCAGTCCTCTTTAATACCTTTTTGAATGTCCTGGTTCCAGCTATGACTCGGCCTGAATTTTTTCCCCCTAAGTTGACTTCGAGTCACCTGGGCTGCTTACTCTATGCTGATGATGCGGTGAGTCTCTCCCAGACCAGGGTGGGCTTACGTTGGCAGTTATGTACCCTTTCTGATTACTGTTCTACTAACAAGCTTGTTATAAACTATAACAAGACCAATGTCCTGGTGTTTGGGAGGGAGAGAGAGATCTATCATTGGGATATCAATGCCCATCCAATAGCCCAGGTGTCCTCCTATAAATATTTGGGGATTTTGTTCCACTCTTCCCTCAGTTGGTCCCTTCATAGAGAGATGGCTATTACAAGAGCCAAGGGCCCAATGATTGCTATCTCCCGGCTTTTTAAACACAAAGGCCACGGTAGTCTGGGGGTAGCACTTAATATAGTAGATGCCAAAGTCCGCACCCAACTCCTGTATGGAGGGGCCTTGTGGGTCGTGGCAGCTCCCCTGGCTTTGAATTCAGTGCAGCTTAAAGTCATTAAAATGCTTTTTCAGGTCCCGAATGGGACCCTGTCAGCGACTGTAAGAGTGGAGTTTGGGCAGATTGCCTGGGGTTGGGTTAACTGGAAGCAGGCGGCCCATTTATGGCTGTGCCTTTATCATGATGCCCAGGTAGGACTTTTGGCTCTTATACCACAGGACCCTTTTGTCTCCTCATGGACAAAGCAAATGGCCAACTAACTGGCAACCTGGGGGCTGTCGGTTGACCGTCTTAAAACCATTCAGCATAGCCAAGCACGTAGAGAGGTTGTTAGTAGGATCTCGCACATTGCTCGCTAGGAGGACTGGGCGGGGGCGGGCTCGTTTGCTTCCCTGGCTCACTATAAGCACATTATGCCGCAGGCCGGTAGGCGGGAAGCCTACTTGTCTGCTCCACTTTTGAGGAGGTATTTAGCCCTCCTTTTTGGGGCCCGTCTAAATGTGCTTCTTTCTAGTGTTTTGGAGGGACGTTATGCTGGTTCTCCGTACAGTTCTCGATTATGCCCCTTTGACTTGGAGGAGGTAGAGTCAGTTGCCCATATTCTATTTTTATGCCACCTATATGATATCCCACGCAACCAGCTGTTGGCCAACCATATTATACGCTTCCCAGGTTGGACTCTCTTGGAGTTGCTTTGTATTTTTTTATCTGACATGAAGATGCCCCGGCTGAGGGCTGTCTCAGATTTTTTTTCCCCAAGCTTTTGCTTATTGGAATTGTTTTCTTAATTGTTTGCCTTTGGTTACTGGTGATGTGGCTCTTACCGGGGATGAGGGGGGCAAATGAGTTGATTAGCTGATACTTATATTTTCCTGCTATGTGGATTTAGCTTTGTAATTCTGTGTGTTGTTTATTTTTGTGTTTTGTAACTGTTTGCAAGGACCAACGGTCATGCAATAAAATTGAATTGGAATTGGAATACCTGTTGAATCCTTTGGATACAAACAGAATACTGTCCTCTGGCATACTGGAGTGAGAAGAACGGTTTCACTACAGACTTTGCCATGGTATAAAAAGGGTTCCAAGTTGGAGCCAACATCCCTGACCACTGGAAGTCCCTATTTCTGTTCCCATGGAGATCTTGCATGGTGTTTCCAGTTCCTGGTAGCTTGACTTTCCACTTTTTTTTCTCTCTCCCTCCATTGTCAGGTATTGTATGCTGCCTGCCAAGGAATCTTTTCTCTTCTGGCTCTGGAACCCTCACTCTTCAACATTGCTTTTGCCACAATTCCTTTGACACCACCTCTGCATCAACTCCGGGAGCAAAGGCAGAGAGGTCTAGAGGCCTTGACAGCAGGCAGGAGCATAACTAGGTTAGAATGGGCATAGGTGCAAGAAATAGACTCACCATCCTCTACCCTGTCCCACCTCCTTCCTCGTGACTCTCCCTCCTTCTGCTAGCTGCGCCTGATAGGGGTGTGAGAACACCCAGGGGTTTGGGGTTCGGCCCCCCTGAAACTGTTTGGGGTTCTGCCCGAACTGGTTCAGGGGGACTGAACCAGTTCAGGCGGGGGACGGGGGAACCCAGTTTTCCCTCCCTCCAGGCTGCGCGTGTGGAAGGGAAGCCAGAGTTCACCTCCCCCCCACCCTGCACAGCCTACTAATATTTTTTTTAAACCCCCCCACCCCAGGGATCACCCTACCTGGTGTCACTAGGGCTCTGGCCCTGGGTCCCATGGTGGCAGTGGGGATGGCTCCAATGGTGGCAGCAGAGTGCTTCAGGCCTCTACTAGGCCTTCCGGGTCACCTGACCTGATCACCTGACCCAGAAGGCCTAGTAGAGGCCTGAAGCACTCCGCAGTGCTGCTGGAGCTGGACCCACTGCTGCTGTCTCCACGGGACCCAGGGCCACAGCCCTGGTGCCACCAGGTAGGGCAATCTCTGGGGTGGGTTTTAAAATTAATAAATAAATAAATTTTAGTAGGCTGTGCAGGGTGGGGGGGGGAGGTGAGCTCCAGCGCCCCTTCCACCCACACAGCCTGGAGGGAGGGGAAACTGGGTTCCCCCCGCCCCCACCCGAACAGGTTCAGAACCTGAACTTTGTTCAAGTGGTTCAGGAGGGGGGGAGGGGGAGGTTCGGGTTGAGGGGGTTCGTAGATGGGGCCGAACACCCTGAGTTCTGGCTGAACCCTGAACCCCCAAACTGTGTTTGCATATCCCTAGCGCCTCAACCCTGGAAGCTGAAGCTGCATGGCCTGTCTTGTGCTGCCACCACCGCTGGAGTTTGCTTTGTTCTGTGCTACTTTCTGGGTGAGTCCTATGCATGCCACACATTGCAGGTACTTCTGCTTATCTCAGGCCGCTTTCACACCTTTCCCCTCCTGTGCATATTCTGGCTGTGGGGTGGGTGGGGTGGGGTGGTGAAATGTGCAGCCAGGATATGCGCGGGGATCATATGGTCTGAAAGTCCCCCCCCCCCGTGGCGTGGCTTTGCCGGCAGACACATCCAGGGATACAGAGCTCGATATCCTACTCTGAATCCCTGCGCCCATCTGTCGGCAAAGCAGCGCGGGGCGGCTTTCAGACCAACCGATCCCCACGCATATTCTGGCTTGTGCATTCCCCCCACAGCCAGAATATGCACGGGGGAGGGGGAATGTCTGAAAGTGGTCTCAGTCTCTGCCTGGCTGTGCCCCATCAGGATAGGATTTGTCGACCACCCCAGATTGGGCCCTGGGATAAATGTCCCTCCTGTCCCTATGATAGGTATGCTCCTGGCAGCAACCCCAAATTTGTAGAGGGGAGTTTTCTCTAGGAAAACTGAGGGGGAGAGATCTGTAGTGGCGTAGATCCTATCCCCCCTTCTGTTGTGCCTCTGCAGGTGGGAACATGAATGGCCATCCAGGAATAGCTCCAAGTGTTAAGTTTCTGAATATTCCTCAGCATATGCCAACCAATGGCAATCACTATATCGGGTAGTGTACTGAAACTTCAAATTCAAAACAGTCTTAGAAATTGTATTGGGTGATTATTATTTTGTACAACACTTTATGGTTAATAGTAACTCTTGAGTAATTAGGGTTTTTTAATGAATAATTTCAGTCCAAGCTGGAATATGTGACTGCATCCAGTCCAAGCTGGAATATGTGAGTGCAGTTCTGGTCATCCCATGTCAAAAAAGCTGAACTAGCTGAACTAGAAAAGGTACAGAGAAGGGCAATGACAACGATAAAGGGTATGGAATGGCTTCCGTACAAAGAGAGGCTTGACAAGCTGGGTCTCTTCAGCTTAGAGAAGACTGAGAGGGGACATGATAGATATTTATAAAATCTTGAGTGGTGTGGAATGAGTAGATAAGAACTGTTATTACCCTCCCAAATAGTACTAGAACTAGGGGACGCTCCATTAAATTAGTTGCTGGCAGATTGAAAACAAATAAAAGGAAGTACTTTTTCACTCAACACATAACTAACTTATGGAATTTGTTGCCAGGGGACATTGTCAAGGTGAGTAATATAGTTGGGTTTAAAAAAGGACTGGATAAGTTCTTAGAGAGTAGGTCCATTAATGGCTATTAACCAAGTCGCTTACAGGATTAATTTCTTGCTGTTGGGAGCTGGGAGTGAACAACGGAGAATGGATTGCCCATTGTGACTGTTCTTCTCCCATGCGATCAATATTGGCCACTGTTGGAGGACAGGATGCTGTGCTTGATGGACCATTGGTCTGACTCAGTATGGCACTTCTTGTGTTCTTAAAAAGAATGTGGGGTGGTGTCCTTAATATGTACCTCCCATGCTGAGTGAATCCATGAAAGGGGTGAGGGAGCATTTTGATAGATTTTCAATGAAGCTCAAGAGTATTCAGGAGTTTACAATTATTCAAATGTAAAGGGCTTTCCATGTAAATGTTCATTTAATAGGGATAATGTCCTTGATCTTCTAACCCTGAGGGGTTAAAGTGGTCTAATTATCTAATTTGAACAATTATTTGAGTAACTAGCACTCTGGTCTTTGAACTGATCCTGATTTCTATTACTGTCTTTGCTAAATGGGCAGTGGTGGGTGGGGCCAGGCGAGCACGTGGGGCTGGGTGGCTGGAGTCAGTGTCTTCACCAGTGATGGCTCCTTCCTGGAGCTCTTCAAGTGCCGCATGGAGGAGGTCGCCGCTAAGGGGCCAGGGGGAGCCACACCCACCACCATTCCATTCCATTTTTAATTTATATCCCGTACTGTCCCGTTCAAAATGGCTCGAGGCGGCTCACATAAATCAGCAAAAATACATCCATTATAAGCATAATGTGTAGAGGTGTAGTCCAAAACTACATACTTATCTCCACCCTGCTACCACCAGGGGGAGACCCACTATCAACCCTCCTGCTCTCACCCGGAGGGAGAGTCCCATCTTAAGCATAAAATATATAACCTTCCCCTCTACCCCACCACTTATCACACCACCGCCTGGCCTGGCAGCGGTGAAGAGGAGGAGGAGGTGGCGGCGGGCCCTGGGGTGGAGAGCTGGGTTCGCGACCAGGAGCCACCCTGCCCAAAAAGCAGCAGCAGCGCAGCAGCCTCAGTTTTGTGGGCAAGTGGAGAGGTGGCCACAGGCTTGCCCTGAAGATGTAAATAACAACTAAGAAACAAAAGACAGAGGAAGAGGTTATGAAAGGAAAGGGGGCTCCTGGGCCAAGTACATGGCAGAAGTGAAAAAGTACAAAGCCAGTAGTACAGCGATGAAGACAAAACCCACCCCCTGGATAAATAACTCTGGGCTGCAACCGGGACAGGCTCTCCATTGTACATGGTTATTTAAACGCAGTGAAGGATGGTTGCTCTCCCTGCAGACCCAACGCAAGCACTGGCTGGCAGCCTGGCACACTTTCTACCTGGGCGCCCAGAGGCTTCCTTTATTAATCTGTTGTTTACTGACTCAGTTTATATATTTTTCTCTCTCTTCTTCTGGGAAATAAGAACTTTGACTTAGTTCCAGTATTTTTATTTTTATTTTATTTTTCCTAATTTGTAAATGGCAGAATTAGTGACTCTTTGTTCTGATGTCTCCCTTCCCTGGATCACCAAACAGTGTGTGTGAAATAGGACTCCCCTCCAAATTCCAGAGCTTGGCACCCCAAAAGCAAGGGATGGTGCGTGCGAGCGTGCGTGCGTGCGTTCCTTTTCCAGGCCAGCTGAGTGGCTCCATCATATGTAAACTCACCACTTAGTTCCCAGGTTCTTGTTGGACACACTTAATTTATTATTTTTATTAACAAGCATTTATATAGTGCCAGCAATGTACCTGGCACTTTACAAAGTAATTTAATAGACATGGTCCCTGCCCTAGGGCTTACAATCTGAGAAATGGGGGCGGGGGGAGACGAAGGAAGGGAAACAGAGGGAGAGACAAGGAGTGTAACATTCATGAGGATGCGAGGTCCCAGGTGCATGCACTTGTCTTAGTTACATCAAGAATGATGTCTGGTTGGTCCATGTGGTGAGGATATGAGTACACAGACCTTAGGTAACAGATTGTACTGGATGGAGGGTATCAGCAGGAGTTAGGTGAGGGGAGCAAGAAGTCGGGAGGGCAGAGCGGAAGAGGTGGGTCTTGAGGAGGGATTTGAAGGTACGAAGGGAGGGAGCGAGGCAGATGTGGGCAGGGAGGGAATTCCAGGCATGGGGGGCAGCTAGGGAGAAGTGAAAAAGGTGATTTGGGGAGCAGGGGAGGCATGGGATTGAGAGAGAGGGGACAGAGGAGGAGCGGAGTTCACAGACTGGAGTATGGAGGGAAATTAGCGCAAAGAGGTAAGTGGGAGCAAGGTTGTGAAGAGCTTTATAGGTGAAGACTAGGAACTTGTGCCAGATTCATTCAGGAAGGGGGAGCCAGTGAAGAGAGGAGAGTGTTGTGTTGTGTCTCAGTTTCCTCAGACGGAATTTGCGCTTAGTGGTCCAGGCCTGACATGATCTGGTCTGGATATGGGGCGCTCTTTTCCAATATGTGGAAACTCAGTTTACACTATGCTAATAAACCAGCTGCTCAACAAAGTATTGTAAAGACAATTCATGTATAAATGAAGCTATGAGACTTTAAGAATATTATAAATATAAAGCAATAGTTTACTTAAGTTCAAAATAAAGACATAGTACAAAAGAAACAGTGTCAGTTAAAATACATGGTTTAAGAGGACATTTCTGTTTAAGGAACAGCTCTGTTACAAGTTCAAAAATCTTAACATCTATAAGATATAACACATGATCTAAGTATTATTGCTATGGTTGACTCAATGAATCATATTACCCAGTCCTTTGTCCCATACTGCCATATGAATGTGAGAAAAGCTCCAAGGAAGGAACTGTTTCTGAAAAATCCATTTCTCCTCTCCCTTCTTATGGTGGGAAATGCTTGGAAGTCCGCTAAAAATGATGTCAGGTCAAAACTGCTGACAGGGAGGGCTTTCTCAAAGTACATAGTAATAAGTCTGTTGATATATACTAAAACAGGTGTCTATCATCTAAGATAGGATTAACAATGAGTAAACTCCAAACAAACAAGACCTCTTCCTGCCCTGCTTGGGAGTCACGTATCTTGAGACTGGTCAACAGAAAATGTTGATTTCTTGAGAAAGACAGACTTGATTGTATCTTTTCCAAGATTAAAGCTAAACGGACATTCTAAAGACAGTTCATTAGAAGTTAACCATTCAAAGGCCTAGTCTAATGTTCAACATATTGAAACATAGATGGTCAAAAATAAATGCTTTTTATATGGGATACATCACATGAGGAGGGGCTGCATATGGTCAAAATGATGAGCGTGGTGGATGACTCTGGCAGCAGAGTTTTGGGCAGAGATAAGGGAAGAAAAGTGAGAGCGGGGGAGACCAGTGAGAAGGAGGTTACAGTAATCAAGGCAAGAGATGACCAGGGCATGAACAAGGATTTTGGCAGAGGAGACAGAGAGAAAAGGGCAAATCTTAGAAATGTTATGGAGAGAGAAGTGACAGGATTTGGCAACAGAGTCGACGTAGGGTTTAAAAGAAAAGGGTGAGTCAAAGATGAAGCCTAAGCTACAGGCTTAGTGGACAGGAAGGATGGTGATGCCATCCTTGAGGATCGACAGGGAAGAGGAAGAGGAAGAATGAGGGGGGAAAATAAGGAGTTCCATTTTAGCCATGTAGAGTTTGAATTGACATTGAGACATCCAGGTAGAGATGTCAGAGAGACGGCTGGTGAGGCGAGCTTGAATAGATGGAGAGAGAGAGGGATTAGAGAGATAGAGTTGAGTGTCATCAGCGTAGAGGTGATATTGGAAGCCATGGGAGGCCATGAGTTTGCCTAGGGACAGGGTATAGATAGAGAAGAGGAGAGGGCCAAGGACAGAGCCTTGGGGAACACCAACTGAGAGTGGGAGGGATGAGGAGGTGGACTTGGCAAGAGACACATTGAAGGAGCGGTCAGAGAAGTAGGAGGATAACCAGTTGAGGAAGGAGCCACAGAAGCCAAGGGAGTAAAGTGAATCCAGCAAAAGTGAGTGGTCAACAGTATCGAAGGCAGCAGAGAGGTCAAGGAAGACAAAAATGGAATAGAGGCGATTAGATTTAGCCACAAGAAGATTATTGGTGATCTTAGTGAGAGAAGTTTCAGTAGAGTGAAGGGGGGGAAAGCCAGATTGGAGGGGGTCAAAGGAGGAGTTGGTGGAGAGGAAGTCGAGGCAGCAGGAGTAGACAACACGTTCAGGAAGCTTGGAAGCAAAACAAAGGAGTGAGAAAGGATGGTAGCTAGAAGGGTCAGAGGGGTCAAGAGTGGACTTTTTGAGGATAGGAGAGAAAGTGGCGTGCTTGAAGGCAGATGGAAAGGAGCCAGTAGAGAGGGAGAGGTTCATGATGTGCAGGAGGGATGGGGCGACAGTGGGAGTAATGGAGATCAGGAGGCGGGAAGGGATGGGGTCAAGGGGACAAGTGTAAGGGTTGGAGGAGGAGAGCAGGGATGAGATTTCCTCAAGGGAGGTGGGAAGACAGGAGAGAAGGAGGAGGAGGAGGGAGAGGGGAGGGAGTAGGAAGAGGAGAGGAGTGGGAACCGATGTCAAGGCAGATCTTGTCTATCTTGGAGGTGAAGAAGAAAGCAAGATCCTGAGAAGAAAGGGAAGAGGAAGGAGGAGGACAGGGGAGCTTGAGGAGGGAGTCAAAGGTGTAGAACAGGTGGCGAGGGTCCTGAGAACAGGACTCAATGCAGGAGACATAGTAATTCTGTCTAGCGAGGGAGACAGCAGAAGTAAGGGAGAGACAGAATTTGAAGTGAAGGAAGTTCAAGTCAGCATGAGAGTGGGATTTGTGCCAAAGGCATTCAGCAGCATGGGTGAAGGAGCGGAGGTGACTGATACTGGGGGTGAGTTAAGCACAGGGGTTGTGGGAGTGGGAAGGGGAGGAGGAGAGAGGGGCAAGGGAGTCAAGGGTGGTGGAGAGAGAGAGGCATTGAAAGCAGAAATGGGGAGGGGGGAGGGGGCAGGAGGAGGAGGAGACTGAGGGGAGAAGGGGGAAGAGAGAGGAGACAGTCCAGGGGGTTAATGGCCTGCAGGTCATGGAAGGGGCGTGAGAAAGGAAGAGGAAGGGGGAGAGTGGGAGACATTGAAAGAGGCAAGGAAGTGGTCAGAGGTGGGATGAGGATCAAAGGAGAGATCAGAATCAGAGCAGTTCCTAGAGAAGAGGAGGTCAAGAGAATGACAGTTAGCATTGGTGGGGGAGTTGGTCCAAAGGTGGAGGTTGAAGGAGGAGGCTAGAGAGAGGAAGCAAGAGATGGAGGGCTGGGAAGGGACATCAACATGAATGTTGAAGTCACTGAGGATGAGAGTGGGGGTATCATTGGAGAGGAAGAAAGTGAGCCAGAAGAACTCAAATTCAGAGAGAAAGGAAAAGAGATCCAGGGGGGTGGTATATGACAGTGACATGGAGATGGAGGGGGGGGGAGTAGAGGTGCACAGAGTGAGCTTCAAAGGAAGGGAAGGAGAGAGAGAGGGGAGGAGAAAGTGGTTGGAATTGACAGGAGTTAGTGAGGAGGAGGCCTACACCACCACCCCGGCCTTCGGGGCATGGCTGGTGAGAAAAGAAGAGACCCCCAAAGGAGAAGGTAGCTGGGGTGACAGAGTCGGAGGGGGAGATCTAAGTTTCAGTAAGGGCAAGGAGCTGGAGGGAGTGGGAGAGGAAGAGATCATGGATGTAGGGCGCTTTATTGGCAGAGGAGCAACAGTTCCAAAGGGAGCAGGAGAATGGTAGCTGATCAGGGGGAAGGCAGGGAATGGGGATAAGAATGGGAGAAAGGGGGTGGCGGGGCAGGCGAGAGATAGGGAGGGTGGGGGAGGAGCAGGAGGGGAAGGTAGACAAGGGGGAGGAGGAAGTGTGAGGAGGTTGGTGAGAAGTGATGGGCTGGGAGGGAGGAAGGAGCAGGGGGAAAAGAAGTAGATGGGGGAGAGGGGAGAAGGAGGGAGAGGGAAGGCGGGAGATTAGGGCATGCATAATGGTGGGGAGGATAGGTAATAGAGAAGTGACAGAGAAGAATGAGGTGGAGAGTGGCTGACCTACTGTCCACAGAGGAGCCACCAGGTGGTAGAAGTACCCTTAAGCTTTCCCTTACTTGCTGTTGTTGTTGTTGTAGTATTCTGCTGGCGAGTGATCTTATGGCGTGAGCCTTTTGGCTTGCTGGTTGCTGGAACTCAGGCGGCATAAAGACCAAGCTCCAGAAGCGTCGTGGCGTCCTCAGGTGTTGACAGTCGAGGCAGCTGGAAGAGAATGCAGATGAACTGCAACCTCACCAGCTCACTTAATCTTCTAAAAGCGCTGATTCCATTTGTGGTTTTAATCCCAGTCTACGCAGCCTCCTTTGCATTTTTCAAACTCTTTTCCTGAGTGAGGGACACCGTTGCCCCTCCTACCTGCTCACTTGGATAGCTGCAGTGTGGGCTTTTGAGATACTGGATGGGGGACTGTCCTATGTTCCGCCTCCTTGAACGTATCGGTCAACTCTGGTCCCCTGGTAACACAAGGTAGGGGGATGACTGAACCTGCTACAATGGCTGAAGATCAGGGCAATGGTGTCTGCCAGCAGCCGAAAGGACTAGGACTGGAAACACAGAACTGAAGTTAACTTCCAAGGTCAATTCTCCTTGCTGAAACTCAGCTACTAAGTACTTAGCTAGCTTTAACACTCAAGGCCTGAGTACCCGAGTCTAAAATTTAGCTTCCGAGTAAAATCTTATTAGCCGGAAGTAGGAAGCATAGGGCGTCCCCAGTAGAACTGCAACCACGCTGAATTTTATTTTGTGCTGAATCTCTCTGGTGAAGCCAGAGAGTTCAAATGCTTAAGCACCCCCTTGGCTATGTGCCTTTCTGCCCTAGCCTGGGGGTGAAGGGAGATGGTATCCCAGCCTGCAGGTGCCACCATCTGTTGAATTAGAACAAGTCTGATTTGAGGGTTGGTACCGGAAACGCTGCGGAGGTGGATTCCCAATCATGTGGGGTTTGAAGGGATACTTCTATTGCTCCGAACCAACTTGCAGGCCTAGTTCTTGCATAAAATCCTTTCTGCCCTAAGGAATCTCACCCAGCACAGCAGGGGTGGCAGCGAGGAAGGCAGGCCTTTATGGAGAGTTCAGTACACACTTAGCAGACTTTCAGTCAAACCTAGGCCATGCCCCACAAGCTACTTGAGTAGTCATGTTGGCTTGTGGGTCAACGAGTCTAATCTCCCTTCCTCCCAAACCTGATTGCAGCTGCCATCAAGACGGTGTAACTATGGCTTATTTCACACGGACGCTACGGTAGCGCCGATGGGTGGAGATGGGTATGGATGGGTGGGTGAGTACACCCAGCGAACACCCGGTGGCGCCGAGCAGGAAGACAAGTACACGGATAGTGCCGTGGGGGGTTGTGGGATGGAAAGGGGAGGGGCTGGTGAACACCCAGCGGCCAAACACCCACCCCGGGACGCACCCAGCAAACACCCTTGGAAGTACATGGACATCTGGGACCGGGAACGCCGGGGAAGCCCTGCCTGGCACAGCGATGGCACAACATGGCTGACTGAGGGCAAATGAAGCCACGCAATGCGGCCCCGCCCCCAAGCCACCAGGAGTCATGTAGGCGGGGCAGGAGGGAGCAGGAATGACAGCCGCTACAAAGGAGCCATCCCCTCCCAGCCCCAGCACAGAGTCCAGACAGCCCGGCACCCCCCACACACAGCCGAGCACCCCACACACAGCAGCCAACACAAGCACACAGGGAAGGGCACACAGCCCACATGGGGCAAGGGGGGAAAAGCACCCACACCACCCAGGCAACCCTGCATCACCCCCCAGAGGCGCCCAGACAACGGGAGAGGTCAACCCAAAGCACGACACACACTTCGGGAAGGAACACAACCGACACTAATAAAAATAGGGAACAGCAACAGGGGTCAAAAGAGCGGTGCAGGGGGATGTGGAAACAGAAGGGGGGGTGAGTGCTGGCAGCGGCAGGGCTGGGGCAATCCCCAGTCAATAGGATCAGGAACCCAGCATCCGGCACCAGCGCTCAGCCTGCACGGTCGAGCTGGTGCAGCCAGTATCCAGGATGTGCAGGAGGAGGTCCAACACCTCCCCCTGCTCCCGTGTCCGCTCCCCAAATATGGCTTGCACGGCATGGGACAGAGGGAGATGAGACAGCCATCAGAGCCAGCCCCGGGCCCCAAGGAACATTACCCCCCATGGAGCTACACAGGGACAGGGCCCAGCAAGCATGCAGCACACTCACGTATGGCATCGAACAGCCGGATGCCCGCCCGCATGTCCCAGGCCACCCGCTCTAGCTGCTGGACCATCCCTCTGAGGTGTAAGATTTCCAGCAGCACGACAACAGTAGCTGCGGGAGAGAAGGGACAGGGCAAAGGGGAATGGCTGCACCAATGGGCAATGGGAGGGTTGGGGGCAGCAACAGCACCAGGGACACACTCCACATGTGCACAGCAAGCAGCTGGATGAGCACCCCGCAACCCTGCATGAAGGGGGATCAGAGGGGCACAGGCCGGGGCCCGCGCACCCCCTACTCATGCTCAGCCACCCAGTGCCGCTGTTTCTGCCCCCCATCCATCGCCACAAGTGCATATGGACAGCACCAACGGGGGCAACAGCAGAGGGGAGGGGTGGTTCAGGGCTGGGGCCACAACAATGGACAGGGGAGCCCCAGGGATGCCCTCCCGGGTACCCACCACAAATACCACCACGGGTGCATGAGCAGGTGAGGAGAGCTGCTCTCTGTGCCTACGAGCGACCTTGCATGCTAGAGATAGGTTGGCCTGCTGGGGCCGGCACACCGCAACCCACACACCAGACTGATGGGATCCAGCACAGGTGATGACAGATGAGTGAGGCCATGGCTGGACAGAGTGCCAGGCCAAGCAACAAGGCTAGGCACCATATCCCCACCGATCAGAGCTGCACCATGCTATGGCAGCCCATGGCAGGAATGGATGCCCAGGAGGTACGGATGCAGCGGAACCCTGGAGTGCATGGGCCAGCTCATAGGCACCGGGGCAGGGGCCAGTGCCCATGGACAAGCCGGGTCCCCTGCGGTCCCACCCCCCTGGTGGATAGGTGGCCGTGCCTGACCCACACCCCAGCCCATAAACCTGTGTACCCCATCAATAAAACTGGTTAGTACCCATTACCTGCAACCTGTTGACATTCCGTCGGCATTGTAAGACCTGGCTGTTCGCCCAGGCCTTCGGGGAGGGTGAGTTAGGGTTGTGGTTTCCCTCCCCTACCTTGTTTTATGGTTTTAATGTTGAAAGTGTTCTTAGGGCCCTGTTTTAAAGAGTATTTAATTTTGATTGTTTAAACTGTTTTTATATTGTTCATGTTTTTATTGTTGGAAGCCGCCCTGAGCTGTGTGCAGGAGGGGTGGGGTATAAATGTTTTAAATAAATAAACTGTGTCACCATGCCATGTGTGAGCAAGGGGGTCCTGGGAACGGGTCCAGTGGGTTGGCTGGGTGTGGGAGTCCTCCCCTCACTGACAGCCGCTGGTTGCTGTGGCTGTGCAGTTCCCTGTATGCCACCACTTGCTGGTCCGCCTTTGCAGGGTCCGTGTGCACTTGGTCCACACACCACTACCGCCTGCTGCCTTGGTGGGTAGCCCCCCAGCCTCATTGGCTGGGCAGGTAATGTACCGCACCCTTGCCCTGCCTGAGCCCTCCTGCCAGCCCCCCCCAGGTCCCGGGACAGAGGAGGCGATACGGAGGTACATGTGAAAAGTTATTATTTGAGGGGTAACTGTACAAGGGGATGGGGTGCCCTCACCCACGCTTAGCTGCACCACTGGGGCTCCATGCCTGGTGAGTCCTTGCTACCACCGAGTGCTGCGCTCACCGTACGGATGGCCCGGGCACCCTGTCATCCAAAGCTTGCTCTACACCGGCCTCTGGCGCAGGTCCCTGCGAGGAGAACCAAGCATGGGGTGAGCATACCACATGTGCACGTGGCTCCTTCCCACGCCACAGCCCGGCCCACTGGGTGCCCCAGGATCGCCCTGTGGGCCCCCTCATTCCCACTACAGCACCACCCTGGATGTGGGGTACCTGTATTGCACAAGGCACTTGTATGATCACACCACTTTTGTTTTATAACACGTATGTTCGCATACACAATTGTTGTGTTTGTACAAGTGTTTTGTTCAATAGAGGCAACTCCACTTGTAGGGTTTTGCTTGTGATTGTTGTGGGCGGTCCCTTTAAATCCCATCTGGAATATTGCCTTTTCCTGTTCCCCCTCATCCCGCCAGGCCCCCCCGTGGGTTGCATCCCCATCCCTTAGGGAACAGGGGTGCTGCAGACTTACCAGAGGGGGTGGGGCAACTGCCAGGGGCAGTTGTTTGTCCTGGGGCCCGGGTCCTGGGGTGGGGGCATCGCTTCCCGGTGGAGGGGGCAGGGCTGCAGATGGGGTGGTGGGAAGTGTGTGAGCTGGAAGGGCGGCCCCACTGGCAGCTTCTGATGGCCTATGTGAGGGAGGGGGACCCCATGGATCAGACCCGGGAAGGGATGCTACTGGGGGACCATGGTTGGCCGAAGTTCGGGGGGGCACGTGCACCAGTGGGTGGCCGCCATGGTGTAGGTTGGCTGCCAACCCCCCATCCACGGTCTGGCGGACCCTGTCGTGCTGGAGGTCACGCTGCAGGGCCTCCACCACCTCCCCCATAAGGTCCATGAACTTTGTGGCCTGACCCTCCAGCCTGTCAGAGGCGCACCGCTGCTCACGTTGGAGGGCGGAAGCCTGGCACCTGTCCCAGAGGTGCTCGGTGTGGGACCGGGTCATCATGGCTGCCAGGGTCTCCTGGTCCCTTTCCCTCTTAGGAGCTCCCTGGTGAGTGCGAGCTCCTGTGAGTGCACCTCGGTTAGCCATCTTAATTCCTCAAGCAGCTCCCTGCCCAGGTCCTCCCTCCACCATCAGTTTTTGGCCCGCATCTCCCAATTCCTCTCCACACTTCCGGCAGCTGCACCCCTCACACGAGTGGGTCACTGTTCTGTGAATGAGAGTGCGCATCCTGTGTTAGGACAGCCGGCCACTGCGCACCATTGCCCCCTACCACAGTTCCCAGGGTGTCTTGGGGGCAGCCCCTGTGTTGTAGCTGCTCTTCCTGTTCCCTCCCCTTTGGACCCCCCTTGCCCTGTCCTCTTGTGGGATAACCCCCCGGCCAGGGCTCCCTGCTGGTAGAGCCCATGGCTGACCTGTGTTACGAGGGACCCGCTGTGGGGCCACCCACCCCTTCCACCTGCTCCCTCCTCCCCAACCCCTGTAGGGCAAGGGAAGATGGGGGCACACAGCCCCGGGGACCTCCCTCCCCACCCAGTACCACCGCCCACCTCCGCTCCGTGCCCTCGTGTGGTCCCATGGATGGTGTTCCCTACCATGACTGGGTGTCTCACCAGGTAGCGGGGGTGCAGCCGGCCCCGCCTCCTCCACCTCCTCCTCCATGACCTCCACCTCCTGCGCCTCTGGGCTACCTTGGGCTGCAATGGGAATGGGGACCCGTTAGTGTTTAATGGCAATTGGACCCCGGCCCCAGTCGCTGTGACTGCCCAGGCTTCCTCCCCACCGGGCCCACTGGGCTGGTTGTACCTGGATCCTGTTTCTCTGCCTCATGGGGGCTGTCCTGGGTCTCCTCTTGCTCATCTTCCCCGTGGCTGGGTGGCCTGTGGGTTTTGTGGGTGCACG
>QEPC01014742.1:385519-416953 GCA_003113815.1 Sphenodon punctatus | reverse complement strand
TTAGACACAGACACTTCTTCATAAAGATAAGAAGTCAGTTTATTGATTACATAAGCAAGATAGTTGATACAGAGTGGTTACTAGAAATCAAAGGTAAATATAACGCATTCCTGATCTATACTGGTTGAGTTCCTAAATTAGTATTTTACCCTATAAAGGTCCAGAAGTTCTGGTTTCTCTCAGCCCTCAATGCGAGTGACTGGGCACTGGCTTCTTAGTTGGAAAAGAACAAAATCATGCCTCTCTCCTCATGGTTTCTCTAGCCTCTTGCTGCCAGGCTTCTCGTATGCAGATGTTCAAGATGGTTCTGGGAGAGGACTCTCAAAGTGACTCACTGACCTCTTTATATAGTTCCTCTCCCTCTTTGTCTCTGTTCCCGCCTTTGGGGAGACCTGCAATGTCACGTAGTCAACCCAGGCAAACATAAAGGCCCTTCTACATCTCCACAGTGTTCCCTCTGGCAAGTGTTCCCCAAAGACACATTTTGTATCTCTTTGCATTTCCTGTGGCTGGTCACGTGTCACAGCTCTGATTTGGGTTTTACAGTTCTCCATTGTAACATTACATACATGTGGAACCTTTGGCATTACATATTTACCAGACTTGTAGTCTACATGTATTGTAACATTACATACATGTGGAACCTTTGGCATTACATATTTACCAGACTTGTAGCCTACATGTAGTCCCGTGTTACACGTGTGTGACCCTTTCTCCGTGACAGGGTGTGTGATAACCAACATACATGTTACATGCATGTTTCTGTATAAGGACTGTATGTCCACATTTTATAGCCATGTCTGGTGTCTTTCAGCACAGAATGAAAAGACAAACGTAACTATGATGGGACATTGTAAGAAAGCTTCGCAGAATGGCTATCAAGAACTTATTGAAGGGCCATCAACAGACAAAGGGAGTGAGATCTGGGAATTCAGAGGACCCTGCAACTGTCAGCAAGAAACTGCCCAGCGACTTCCATCGAGCTGAAAGAGCCTGGGAACAAACGGAACAAGACTTTAGCTTAGGAACTTGCCAGGCCGGCCGCATTCCCATCTGCGGCGGCGAGGCCCGTGAGGGGAGACGTGGCAGCGGGGAGGAGTCGGCGCGAACAGGGACCTACCGCCGCTTCCCTCGGGCACGTCAGGGTGCAAAATCCTGCCCTGACGTGTGCGAGAGACGCCGCGGCAATCCCCGTTCGCACCGGCTCTCCGGCTCCTCCCCTTGCGGGTCTCGCCGCCGCGGTTGTGAATGTGGCCTTAGGTAGAATCACGTGATCTCGATATTCTTTAATGACATTGCACCCGTGATCCAATCTTGTGCTATATGTTTAATCTTGAATTGCAAATTAAATTCCTTTTTAACTAAGCCTGGCGTGCTTATGTGGATTCCTGACACTGGTAGGATCAGAACGGCTAATAAACTAGCTTCCTCCCCAGCTGCCCCATCCCGGGTGATTCCTAATAGAGAATGACGCTAATCCAGCTTGGAGGCAGCAGAGCCCTGTGGAACTCGGAAATTTGCATCCTCTCAGCCAAGGGAGCTGGTATCCTCTGCGCGACATACTTTGTTTCCAAGATTACACTGGGTATTGGGCATTGCGCTGATGCAGCGCCGGGCGGCGGTGACGTACCTGGCTTGGAACAATCAAGAGTCCCGCTTTGACAAGGGAGAGGGGAACACAAGGAGACATTCATGATGCTGAGAAGTCACCGGGGCACAGGTTCTGGGGGAAACAGTGGAGGGAGCATCAGCGGGCAGGTTGGCGTGGGTGGGGGCAGGCAGAGGAGCTGGGGAAAGCCTGATGAAAGAGGGATTTGAGGTTTGGGAGGGATCCTCCGCTCTGAGCATCCCAAGGCTGCCAACCCGCTAGCTACCCGAGCTTAAAGGGATTCTCCGTTGGCCGGTCTCCCGTGCTGCAGCAAAGGGACAGTCCCAGACTCGTCCAGCGTGGAGCGACTGCCGTCTCCTAGTGATCCCAGCGGGCACGCGTTCGCTATAGCTCTGCCGGGCACAAACCCACCCTGCTGCATCACACTTCTCCCCAGGGCAGAAGGCTCACCTCACTCCTACTGCAAGGACTGCCCCCAGGAGCTCGTCTGTGCCCGGGGCTGTGGAGAGAGGCACGCCCTTGAGGAGCGTTGGAAGGGACTCTCCAGGGTCATGTAGTCTGACCCCCTGCTCCAAGGCAAGATATTCTCTGCCTACAGTATAGCAGCTGAGCTCATCCCTTTTATTGGGCCAACATCTGCTGGGGAGGGGATGTGAGCTTCTGGCGCACGTGGGGGCCCACCCCGCCTCAGGCTGGTGATGAGTCCGAGCTAAGGACGGAGCAATGCAGGAAAGGTCTATGCGATGGCAGGCGGGGGGCTGTCGTTTCCAATAAGCAAGCGTGACTAAGCCTGGGCATGGGAGCCAACCTTAGGAGCTCGCTGTGGGGGGATCATTAGTCTCTGAAAGCAAGGCAAGGAACACAGCACGACCAGACAGCTCGCACACCCGCTCCTGTAGATACCTGAACAGCTCTGTCTCCTCTGGGACTAGGGATGCCATCTGTCTGGGACCGGCCCAGCAGCCGAGCCAGCCTCCCCCTCCAGGCTGCAGAGGTTTGCCCAGATAAAGGGGGTTTGCATTTGGACTCGGGCTCCGGAGAGGGGAAATGCTGGAAATCTAGGCGATCTCTTTCCCTTCATACAAGAAGGCAGGGGCACCTGATCCCAATGAACAGGCATCCGGTTGAAAGCAACCCAAGGGAAGGCAATGTTTCAGAGAATGTACAGCTCACCTATGGAACTGACTGGGGCAGGATTGATGCCATGAGGCCACTAGAATACAGGATTTGATAGGTTTATGGAGGTGACCCCCACGGCTGCCAGAAGCTGTGAGTGAGCAGCAGGGCAGAGATCACCCCAGACCGACCCTGGGGCTTCTCCTCCCGCTCACTCTGAAGCAGGAAAGAGAGCTCAGGGGAGGGGAGGGGAGGGGAGGCAGCCCCCCCCCCCCCCCCCCGCAGGAAGGCAGAGCTCAGGTGGGGAGCCCAGCCAGAGGGCTCGTTAGGTTGGTTAAGTGCTACCCACCGGGAAGTTGTGGGTGGTCTCCCCTTATTAGTGGGCAGAGACCTATATTCACCTCCTCCCCCCACAGCCACCAGCCGATCGAGTCGGCACGGCAGCACAAGCTGTTGGAATGCTCGCTGGTTACTCTGCCGTGAGGGGCCCATCCTGCTCCCAGCCAGCACCCACCCCTCTTAGGGACCTATCTGAGAATCGCACCGCCTGTCAGATTCATCCGCCACCGCCATCACCCTCGCTGGGGACAGTAAGGCGGTTAGTCCCATTACACAGATGAAGAGCTGAGGTCCAGACTTGCCCACGGGGCAACAGGCAGCCTTCCAACACTCTTCCATCCAACGCCGTCGCTTTGCTCCCGCCAGCCGCGGGAGACGTGGCTGCAGCACTGTCGCTGGAGGGAAGCAGGGCGTTTAACGGCCACGGCCACATAAAGGGACATGCAGGTTTCAAACCGTACCAGCCGCGTGCACCGCAGACATCACAAGAATCCGGGGCCTGAGGCTTGGAGGCAGCAGCTCCTGCCTTCCTTGCGCCAGCTTCTCACCCGGAGCAAAGCCCTGGTCTGCGGCTGTGCTCACAGCGATAGCTGTGTGGGCCTCTCTGTCGGGGGGGGGATGCAAATCTTTAAGGAATACTTATGAAAAATACATGTTGCAGGGCCTCGGGCACCAATACAGGGCAAAATGTATTTTTCATACGTGCTCCTTAAAAATTTGCACGGGTGACAAGCCCAATGTAAGGCGCCCCTGTCTGCTGGGAGCAGGCGGGGTGGGGTATTAAATGATTTTATAAAATAGAATCAATAAATAAAATAACCCCTATCTCTGTTGCAACTCCCCCTGGGTCAGAGCTGCCAGCAGAGAAAAAAACCCTCCAGCTGCAAGAAAATCCCGAGGAAACTTTTTAAAGCGAACAGCTGGGAGCTGGAGCAGCCGTGACAGCATCTGCCACTGAGCCAATGGCCAGGCTGCTTCCTTTAGCAGATTTGCATATTGCACTCCAATTGGCTCCAATTCAGGGTCCTGATCCTGCAAACTCCTCCGTTGTTCCCTGGCTTGCGGTGCGACTGCTGGGAAACAAGCAGTTTGGCGGATCCCCTTTCTCAGGCCAACTCTTCCCCGGGGGAGGGGTGTGCAAGTTATCAGACTCCAGGAAGCAGGGACCTGCCCCAAAATGGGCTGCGATGAACCCCAAAGCTCTCGCCCTCTCGCCAACAAGAGCTGGCCTTAATGGAAGTTCTATTATCATGGTGGTTATTTGGGGTTTCCCTTCCACCCTTGGCCACAAAGGCCTCAGAGCAGCTGATCGGTCTCCTGTCTCTAGAGCTGAAAGGTGGAAGAGGGGTTTTTTTATTAGCCAATTATCATTCGCATTTTCCAAACATCCCACCCCGCACCGGCATTCACCTGTCCAAATAATATCAGGGCATTTTGCTTCAGATGTTGGTATTTTTTTGGGCCACTCTGGTTTGGATATTCAATCGAGGATCTGAACCAAAATGACTGAACCCACCCACCCCAGAAAAACTATTCTGCAAAAGCGAACCAAAATCACTGTGCGCGTGTGTGCGTGTGTGCGTGCATGTGTGTGTGAGAGAGAGAAACGGCCGGTTTATCCACTTTGCTGGACCCAATTTAAAGTGGGTAAGAGCTAAATCTGATCTTCGCTTCCCCCCGAGGAGTTCCACGGAAGGATGAACTAGCCTGCGACTCTAGTGCAAAGGGGAGAGGATTCAGAGGAGTTAAAGGGGAGAGGCCACAGGAGGAAAGGCTGGGAAGAAGTGGGGATGTTCAGCCTCAAGAAAAGAAGATTAGGGGATGGGGGACACGAGAGCAGCTTTCGAATGACTAAAAGGAAAAGGCCAAGAAAAGGATGCCGCAAACGTTGGCTTTCCGTGGTCACAGGCAGCCGAACCAAACGGAATGAGTTTAAACTACAGCAGGGGACACTGGGGTTAGTTATTAGGAAAAGCTTTCTAACCATTTATTTAGTGAATGGATTTATTGAAATGTTTATCCTGCCCTTCCCTTCAAAAGGCTCCGGGCGTCTTACAGCAGAGATAACTGAACTGGGGAATCTCCCTCCTTGGAGATTTTCAAACCCCCGTCTGGGCAAGCCCGTCTCTGCCGATGTAGGCAGCCTTGGAGCAGGGGGTTGCCACCGATACACATTTTTAAGGAACACTTATAAAAAATACAATTTGCCGAGGTGCCAACCCTTGTTGGGTCTTCTCCTTACCAACCCCTGTCGATTCCAGCCCCTCTCCCCTCCCCTCTCCCTCTCCCTCCCCTCCTTCGAGGCTCACTCTCTGCATCTCTGCTCCCCCCTTCACCTTCGTCTCGCTGTCATTTACCGCCCCCCTGGCCCCCTTTCCTCGTTTCTCCCGGACTTTGAATCCTGGCTAAACTTCTTCCTCTCCATGACACTCCCGCTCTCATTCCTGGTGACTTCAACGTCCATGCTGATGCACCTTCCCAGCCCTCCATCTCCCGCTTCCTCTCCCTAACCTCCTCCTTTGATCTCCACCTCTGGACTGACTCCCCCACCCACACCGGCCACTCTCTCGACCTCATCCTCTCCAGACACTGTCCTGTTGCTGACCTCTCCTTTGAGCTTTGTCCCATGTCCGACCATCACCTCGCTTCCTTCAGCCTCTCCCACCGACCCCCATCTTCTTCCCCAGCTCCACACCCCTTCCATGCTCTGCAGGCTATTAACCCTTTAGATTTCACTTCCTCCCTCTCCCTCCTGTCTTCTCCTCCTCTTCCCCTGACGCTGCCATCTCTTCTCTTAACACCTCTCTTGCCATGACCCTCGACTCTCTTGCCCCCCTCTCCTCCCACCCTGTTCGACCCCCAAACCCCCGTCCTTGGCTCACCCCTACTATCCGCTAACATCGCTCCTGCACCCGGGCTGCTGAACGCCTCTGGCGCAAATCCCGCTCCCACCCTGACTTCCTCCACTATAAATTCTCCCTCTTCTGCTATCTCCCTGGCGAGACAACACTACTATGCCTCCTGGGTTGAATCCTACTCTCGTGACCCTCGCCGCCTCTTCTCCACCTTTGACTCCCTTCTCAAGCCCCCCTGCCCCCCTCCACCCTCTCTGCTCAGGATCTTATGTCATTCTTCACCTCAAAGATTGACAAGATCCGCCAGGACATTGTTTCCCACCCGTCTCCTCTCCCCGCTCCCTCACCGCCCCCTCCCGCTCTCCTCTCCTCCTTCCCTCCCGCCTCCCTTGAGGAAATCTCCTCTTTGCTCTCTTCCTCCAACCCCTCCACCTGCCCTCTCGACCCAATCCCCTCTCGCCTCCTCACCTCCATCGCTCCCACTGTCGCCCCCCCCCCCTCTACATGCCATGAATCTCTCCCTCTCCACTGGCTCCTTCCCCTCTGCCTTCAAGCACACCACTGTCTCTCCCATCCTCAAAAATCCACTCTCAACCCCTCTGACCCCTCTAGTTACCGGTCGGTCTCCATCCTTCCCTTCGCCTCTAAGCTTCTGGAACGTGTTGTTTGCTCCCGCTGCCTGGATCTCCTCTCTGCCAACTCCTCCCTGGACCCTCTCCAATCTGGCGTCCGCCCCCTCCACTCTACTGAAACTGCCCTGGCCAAGATCACCAATGATCTGCTTGTTACTAAATCTAAGCGCCTCTACTCCATTCTTGTCCTCCTTGACCTCTCCACTGCCTTTGACACTGTCAACCACTCGCTTCTACTGGACTAACTTCACTCCCTAGGCTGCTCTGTCCTTGACTGGTTCTCCTCCTACCTCTCTGACCGCTCCTTCAATGTGTCTCTACACAATTCCACATCCTCCTCCCTCCCCCTCTCGGTTGGGGTTCCCCAAGGCTCTGTCCTGGGCCCTCTCCTCTTCTCTATCTACACCCTGTCCCTTGGCAAACTCATTGCCTCCCACGGCTTCCAATATCACCTCTACGCTGATGACACTGAACTCTATCTCTCCACCCCCTCTCTCTCCCCTTCTGTCCAAGCTCGCCTCATCAGCTGTCTCTCTGATATCTCCGCCTGGATGTCCCAACGCCAACTCAAACTGAACATGGCCAAGACTGAACTCCTTATCTTCCCCCCTCATCCTTCCTCTCCCTCTTCTCTATTCATCCTTATTGATGGGGTCACCATCCGCCCCGTTCCCCAAGCCCGAAGCTTGGGCTTCGTCTTCAATTCTCACCTTTCCTTTAAACCTTACATCGATTCTGTTGCCAAATCCTGTGGCTTCGCCCTCCACAACGTTGCTCGGATTCGCCCCTTTCTCTCTGTCTCCTCAGTCAAAACCCTTGTTCACGCCATGGTCATCTCTCGCCTTGACTACTGCAAACTCCTCCTTGCTGGCCTCCCCCGCTCTGACCTGTCCCCCCTTATCTCCATCCAAAACTCTGCTGCTAGGATCATCCACTCGGCCCGTCGCTTCAACCACGTGCAGCCTCTCCTCTCCTCGCTTCACTGGCTGCCCCCTTCCCAAACTCCTGGTATTCACTTATAAATTCCTTCACAACCTGGCTCCCCCTTACTGCTCAGCCCTAATCTCCTTGCACACTCCTTCACGCACTCTCCGCTCCTCCTCTGTCCCCTCCCTCGCTCTCCCTCGTCTCCCCTGCTCCCCTAACCGTCTTCGTCCCTTCTCCCTTGCTGCCCCCCTGTCAAAGGGAATCTGTCCCCCCAGTCTGGCAACTGGTTCCAACATAGTGCTCCAACTGAGCTTACAATCTGTTAACCCTTTATATTACAGTACACGTATCCTTGAAATGTGTGTCATCTTCTCCCAAATGGGTGTTATCTCCCCCCAACTGGGTGTGTTGCCCCCATTTCCCCATGACACCCCCCATGCCTGGAACTCCCTCCCTGCCCACATCCGCCTGGCCCCCACCCTCTGCACCTTCAAATCCCTCCTCAAAACCCACCTCTTCCTCGCCGCCTTTCCTGATGCCTGTTAGAACTCTCCCCGCAATATTTCCTGTCTGCCCTCCCCGCAGACTCCTGCCTAACCGCAACCAAGCCAAGCACGTGCACCTGAGACCTCGCATCCGCTTGAATGTTATTTATCCCTTGTCTCTCCCTACGTCCCCTCTCCTTGTCTCCCCGCTCCTTGTCTATTAGATTGTGAGCCGTAGGCAGGGACCACATCTGTCTCATTGTTCTGTAAAGCCCCAGGTACACAGCTGGCGCTACACAAATGCTTATAATAATAATAATAATAATAATAATTAATAAGCAGATGGCCTTGAGGTCCCTTCCAGGCAGTCCTACCATTCTCTGACCACTGGGGGTGCAGCTCTGCAATCAAAGCTTTCCCCACCAAACCGGTTGCCTTTGCTCCATGGTAATGAGCTGTTCCTGCCCGTGTAAACGTGTTGCCCTGGTGGCCAAGTGATTCCTCCCCTGGAACGAGACCTGCTGATTCTCCCGCCCTGACTCCAGCATGGAGTCCTCCCAGCAACCACAGAGCGTGCAGGCAAAGAGCGCCCCCCCCCCCACCCCAGCTACCGTCCCTCCCTGCACCTGTGACTAGGGAAGTGCCCCACCCTGCCCCCAATCGAGGGAGGGTGGAGATCTGACATCTCTGCAAGAGGGCTGGATCGATGGGCAAGCAGAAAACGAGAGGAAGGTGTTTCCTCCACATAAAATCCCACGGCTGTTTCTTGTGGGTAGGGATAGGCACATGTTTTTCAGGACACATATGAAAAATACATGTTGCAGGGCCTGCATTGGGGCCTTAGGTGCCGCTGCAGGCCCTGCAACATGCATTTTTCATAAGCGTCCTGGAAAAAATGGCATATTTGGCAACCTTGCTTGTGGGGCTCGGCCCCCAGGCAGTGGGGTGAGCTCTACTTGCAGTGGACGCGCAGGCCCCCTTGGGGGGGGGCAGATGAGGGAAAGGCGCCGCATGTGGGGCACGTTAGCCACGCCCCGCAGCTCCCGACTGCCTCCCCAGCCCCCAGTCCCAGCCTCTGCTGGAGCCCCCGGCCAGCCCACCGATCCCTCTGGGCCTCACCTGCCGCCCCACGCGGTTGTTGTGCAGCCTCATGCGGGAGTGGATGTCGCGGTAGCTTTCCCGGGAGTCCAGGAAGTCCTTGGAGAACTTCTCCCCATAGTCCACGTCGGGGCTGCAGCCTCCCCACTCCCAGGCGTCCTGCAGGCCCAGCGCCTCGGCCGGCACGTGCTCCAGGTGGACGCCGTGCACCATGCCCTTGCCCCGGTTCATGGCCTCCAGCTGGAGGCGGTGCAGCTTGATGCGAAAGGCCTCGTCGTCCCCGCGCCGCTTCTGGTCGCAGCCACAGGCCTGGAGCTTGCCGAGGGAGCAGGCGTTGGAGACCGCATGCACCACCCCGGCAGCGGCAATGGCGTAGGCAAAGGCGCTCTCCCGGAAGCCTGCGAGGGAGCACAGAGAGGGGGGGTTAGCCATGGGCCACAGGGGGGCGCTGATGGGGGCGGGGGGGGGGAAGGCAGCTGGGGCAGGGCTTCTAGAAGTAGGTGGGGCGAAGATCACAACAAAGGTGTGAACAGCAAACTACGCATTCTATACAAATTAGCAACACTATTCAATGACAGAGGCACGGTGGCTTAGAGGGGAGCGGCTGTGGGTTCAAGTCCTGCTTGGTCTCATACCAGTCTGCGGCCTCCAGCCCTCCGAGGGTTGCTATATACGCAAAACTGTCCAGGACACTTATTAATAATAATAATAATTATTATTATTATTATAAACATTTGTATAGCACCAGTTGTGTACCTGGTGCTTTACAGAACAAAGATAAAGACGCGGTCCCTGCCTACAGCTTACAATCTAAAAAGACAAGGAGAGGGGACAAAGGGAAGTCAAGGGAGAAGCAAACAAACATACAAGCGGCTGCGAAGTCTCAGGTGCGCGTGCTTGGCTTGGTTACAGTTAGGCAGGAGTCTGCAGAGGAGCGCAGACTGTAAGTAATTGGGGGACAACAACTAGCAGGCGTTGGGAAAGGCGACGAGGAAATGGTGGGTCTTGAGGAGGGATTTGAAGGAGCGGAGGGAGGGGGCGAGGCGGATGTGGGCAGGGAGGGAGTTCCAGGCATGGGGGGCAGCGAGGGAGAAGGGTCGAAGGCGGTTAGGGGAGCAGGGGAGACGGGGGAGGGCGAGAGAAGGGACAGAGGAGGAACGGAGAGCGCGTGCAGGAGTGCGTAAGGAGATTAGGGCTGAGAGATGGGGGCGGGGGGGCTTGGCTGTGAAGTGTTTTATAGGTGAACACCAGGAGTTTAAACCGGATGCGTTCGGGAAGGGGGAGCCAGTGAAGGGAGAGGAGGAGAGGCTGCACATGGTCGAAGCGACAGGCAGAGTGAATGACCTTGGCAGCAGAGTTTTGGATGGCGATAAGGGGGGAGAGGTGAGAGCGAGGGAGGCCAGCGAGGAGAAGGTTGCAGTAGTCAAGGCGAGAAACGACCATGGCATGAACAAGGGTTTTGGCCGAGGATGTTGCAGGGTCTGCATTGGCGCCATAGGTACCAACCAATGCAGGCCCTGGAACATGTATTTTTCATAAGTGTCCTGGACATTTGTGCATATATGGCAATCCTAACTGCCCTCCCAACTGTCTTACTAGTCCGTCCTAGGGCATCCGGGTCTCAGGACTGTTTCAAAACACGGAATGATTATTTACCCTCCAATATTACTGAAACTAGGGGACACGCCATGAAACTAGCAGGCAGCAGATTTAAAACAAATAAAAGAAAGTATTTTTTTCACTCGATGCCCCATTATTAACTTGTGGAACTTGTTGCCAGAGGACGTGGTCAAGGCCGGTCGTACAAATGGGTTCAAACAAGGACTGGAAATAGTTCCTGGAGGGTAGGCCCATTAATAGCTATTAGCCAAGTAGGTTGGGGGACGTCACCGCTGACTGTTGGCAGCTGGGAGTGACCAGCAGGGAACGGATCGCCCCATTGTGACCTGAAGCAACGGAGACTGGCCACTGTCGGAGACAGGATGCTGGGCTGGATGGACCATTGGTCTGACCCGGTCTGGCACTGACTCTGTTCCCGAGCAGTTCCTCCCAATGACCCCACCTTGGGATTGAAATACTCTCCTGCGACCCCAGGCAGAGGCAGTGACAGTGACATGCAAAGCCTGTCAAATAGCAGTGGGATCCTAACCCCATCCCTATCCTGTGCGAGTCCCAGGCCAGAGTCTGGGGGGCTCGGACCTAGAGCTAGGAACTGGGCGGCAAAAAGGGCACTTGGTGCCAGGAAGAGGAAGCGGAGGGAGGGAGGGAGGGAGGCGTGATTGCCATGGGGGCCCAGGGGGCGGGAGGGGAGTCTGTGCTGAGTGCTGGGGGCAGCAGGCCGGGATCCCGTCGAGCATCTCTTCGAGCCGCTCCCCATTCCAGGTGCTCGACGGCGGCTGTGGCAGCATCAAGATCGAAACTGCAGCCGGGAGGGGAATCAGCACCTGAGGGGCTGGGGAGCAAGGCAAGGGGCCCAGCCAGGATTAGGGCAGCCACCTAGACCCATTTTTAAGGAACACTCATGAAAAATACAGGTTGCAGGGCCTGCATCGGTGCCTTGGGCTCATCTAAGGTGCCAACGCAGGCCCTGCAACCTGCATGTTTCATAAGCGTTCCTTAAAAATGGGCCTAGGTGACAACCCTACAGTGGACATGGGGGGCGGGGGAAGGGGCCGGCCTAGACCCTCTCCTCTGGCAGGTGTCACCAAGGTTGGGGGGGAAGTTAGTTTAGTTTAGTACATTTTTATGTCGGCCCCTCCTGCTTCCGCAGCTCGGAGCGGCTTACAACAATAAAAATAATAAGTAATATCAAATTCAATATAAAACAACATAAAAATATTAAAACCTGGCAAAGAGACAAGAACCCAACCCCCACCTTCCCCATCCCCCGTCTCCCTCCCCAAAGGCCCGGCAGAACAGCCAGCTCTCACACTGCCTATAAAAAGAGGGGAGGTCAACAGCCACGTGGGCCTCCGGCAGGAGGGAATTCCACCGCCGCAGGGCGGCCAAGAATGCCCTCCTCATGGTCGACACCCTGGAAAGCTGGGGGAGCTCGAGGAGGGGGCCCCCGGCCGACCGCAGAGGCCGAGCCAGGATCCAGAGGGTGAGGCGGTTCTGCAGAGAGGTGGGGCCCAGGCCGTGTAGGGTTTTGAAGGTCAAAACCAACCCCTTGAATTGGGCCCGGTAGACGACTGGCAGCCGGTGCAGAGACCGGAGCCCCGGTGTAATGTGCTCGCGACAACTAAAGGAGACAAGCCGCTGCGTTCTCCAGCAGCTGCGGTCTCCGGACCATCACCAGGGGGAGCCCCCCGTGGAGCGCGTTGCAATAATCCAATCCTGAGGGAACAAAAGCCCGTGTGACGGTGGCAAGCTCCGTGTCTAGACATACGGCTTAAGCCGTCGCACCAGATGTGATTGGCAAAATGCGCCTTTCACCACAGCCACCACCAGAGCTGTGGGTCCAGGAATACCCCGATTGCAGACCTGAGACACCAGGGTGGTAAGGATCCCATCGGTGATGGGGGCCATCACATCCCCGGCCTTGCCCACCACCATCACCTCCGGCTTGTCCGGATTCAACTTCCGACGGCTCGCCCTCCTCCAGTCCCCGACAGCTGGCAGACACCGGGTCAGCGCCGAGACTGCCGGGCCTGGGTCAGATGTAAAAGTGCGGTGCAGTTGGGTGGCATCGGGATATTGATGACCCCTCACCCCAAACCCTCTGACTGACCCCCACGTTGAAGAAGAGGGGATAAGATGGAACCTTGCAGGACTCCACACGTGAGGTCCCGTGGAGAAAATGAAGAATCAGCCGAGAACCAGCTGTTGCGTTCTCCCGGCCAGGAAGGAGCGGAACCGTTCAAGAACAGTCCCACCCACTCCGGCTTGGTCCCGCAACCGAGTCACCAACAACTCTGATCAATGGGATCAAATGCAGCCGAGAGATCTGATAGGATCAACAGGGTCGAATGACCTTGATCCAACTCACGGGAGAGGTCATCGACCAACGCCACAAGCGCAGTCTCGGTGCCATAACTGCGCCCCCCCCATTTGTTTCTCTGTCTGTTATTTCCCTCCTCCTAGCTGCGCCCCCCCCATGACAAGGAAAGTGCCCCTCTGCCCCTCCCAGAGTGCTGTGCCTGTAAGGGACCCCCCCATAGACATAGAACCCGCTGTCACAGGGCCTGTCCAGTGGGAGGGGTACAGCGTGGTACGGCATGGGCAGGGCTTTTCCCTTCGGACTCTCCTTCTCCCAAGGGTGCGAAGCTGCCGTGTGTCCGGCCCCGACCCCAGTGCTGGAGCAGGCTCAGGAGAGAGGGGCAGGGAGGATAAAAGCAAGGCTTGGCAGACAGGCGGACACGTTTCATCTCGCGCAGAGAGCGCCCAGGGGCGGCGCGATAACAGGTTTCACATCTGGAAGAGGCTGCTTGCTAGAAGCAGGATGGGAGCCCAGTGCTCGCCTCCGGGCGCAGAAAGGAAGAGTGGATGGAGTTCAATATTAGGGGAAGCCTTATGACAGTATTCAAATAGTCGGCCGGGGGAACCCGTTCGTAGGAGAGGCTGCGGAGTCCCTGGTACCGCGGCGCGCAGGTGGGCTCAGCTCCCGCTAGGGACGGTTTGGAACGGGCGTAATTCATCCTGTCTCGCAGCAAGGCGGGGATCGAGAGGATGGGTTCCTGGAGGGCATGCACAGTGGCATAACTTTGGGCTACATGTTGGGGAGGGGGGCAGATTTCACAGGACACCCCTGAGTTCACCCCTCTCGTTCTCTGCCTGGCAGTCATGGGAACCGGCTGGTGAGTCTCTAGGAAGGGGGGGTGGGGGTGTAAGACAGCCATATATGCAAATCTGTCCAGGACACGTATGAAAAATACATGTTGCAGGGCCTGCATTGGCACCTATGGCCTCAGGTGCCAATGCAGGCCCCGCAACATGTATTTTGTATACGTGTCCTGGACAGATTTGCATACATGGCAATCCTAGTCATTCACAAGTCATCAATTGGGCAAATCATGGATTTTAAAGCAGGGGTGTCCTGGAAAATCCGGGACACTTGTGGGGGGAGACGATGCTGGATCTACTCCCACGCAGAGAAGCCCCGCCCAGCCCTACAGATGCCCCAATTCCCTCCGACCTAGAAGCCCCCAACTTCCCCGAGATCATTTGAAAACAAAACTCCAAGAGGTTTGAAACCAACAGGAACTCCTTGCTGTAAAAAGGTTTATTAGCGCAGAATTCCCATGTTCCCTGTTTAAACCACAGCATTGGAAAAAATAACAGAAGCAATAGGGCCACGTTCCCCAAGCTGCTTCCTCCGGACTAGCCCCATTGGAGCCCAAAGGCTTCAATGAAACAATCAGACCAGCAAAGCGCCTTCCAGCCCAGTCTCCTGTTTCTGACAGGGGTCCGTACCGGAGGCTGGAAGAGAATAGAGTGACCCACCTGTAGCTTCCAGCAGCCCTCAAGGATTAGACACACCCCAACACGAGGTTCCAACTCTGGATCATTCTTCCCCCAAACCATTGGGGAACCTGTCCCCGATAAACGTATCTAGCCCCGCACCGTAGATCTCACAACAACATCCCACGGCAGTGAGCTCCGCTGGTTTATTTCTCATTGTCGGGGGGCAGGGGGGGATGACTTCCTTCTGTTTTAATCCCATTGCCTGTTTAACCCACTGTCCGTTTTATTTATTTATTTAGATTTATCCACTGCCGTTCCCGCAAAGGCTCAGGGCAGCTCACAATCAATAAAACAATCATAATCAAATTCAAGCAGTAACACCTGCTCTCGCCCGCCACTCAAACTCCCCACCACCCCACCCAAAAACCCATCCAACCCCGATCGCCACCTGCCCAAAGCCCAGAAGATGCCCAGGCTCAGGTGGCTCTCCCGGGCAGGGAGTGCCACAAACTGGGGGCGGCAGCCGAGAGCCCCCCCGGCCCTAGGGACAAGGTCGACCGTAGGGGTCACCCCGGGCCATGGTAGGGCAGGTGGGCAGTCTCACATATACGGAACCCAGACTGTTTAAGGCTTTAAAAGATCAAAACCAGCCCCTTGAATTGTGCCCGGAAAGCTCTAGGCAGCCGGTGCAGATTCCAAGCACTGACGTTTTGCCTTGTGCATTGATACAGCTGCCCCCAGCAATCCCAGCATGCTGCGGGGCTGGGGTTTGCCTGATGCACTGTGGGACCCTGAGATCGAATCCCTCCTGACACGGGGAAAATGTGCATTAAAGAATAAGTGCAATGGTTAAACCTTGGCTTCCCAGTTCATTTATTTTTATTAAACGCATATTAAACACACACACACACACACACGCGCACACACACACGCGCGTGCACACACACGCGTGCACACACATACACACACATGCGCGCGCACACACACACATATACACACACACGCGTGCACACGCGCGCGCGCACACACACGCGTGCACACACACATACACACACACATGCATGCGCACACACACACACATACACACACACACGTGCGCACACACACATACACACGCATCCTGATCTTTTCAGATGATAAAAAATTGGGGGAAGGAATTTTCAAGACTTAGCCTGGGGGGGGGGGCGAATGCAGCCCCCAGCAACTTTTTATGCGGCCCCTCTGGTTCCTGAATCTGGCTCCAGGATCCAGTTCCTACTTCCAAGCACTGAAAAACTCCTCTCTGCTCGCTTGCCCTGAGCTCAGTTTTTCAGGACGCTTCTTGCCTCGAGCGCGCCCCCCCACCCCCCAAGTACCCTCGCCCTCAAATTCTACGTGGCCCTCATAGCTTGGACTAATTTCCCAAGTGGCCCCTGGGAAGGAAAAGGTTCCCCCCGCCCCGACTTAGTGTCTCGTGTGAATGCAACCAGAATTCTAGCGTGATGGGAAAGGGACGGGGAGCTCTTTCCTTGTTTACACCCACCCACTCACGCTTCTTTCTGTGGCTCTGTCACGCCTCCCTCAGCCATTGCTGCGGGCTGCTGAGCCCAAATCCTTTCATTCTCTCTGTGGGGGGGAAGCCGTTCCAGAGCCCTGCTCATCTCTGACTCTCTTCCAGTTCTGCTCTCCCCACGGAGAGGTGGCTTCTGGCCTCTAAGCGTTTGGGATGCCGCTTTCTCAAGCTTATCTCCGTGGCCAGGAAAGAGCTGAGTCTGGAATTCTGATTTCCAGACGTTGGAAGGAAGGTCCCGGAAGCTTGCGTGCTCTTTCCAGTCGATGTGGGTCCAATAAAAGAGATCATCCGTCCTCCTCTGTCTCCATCTCTTGCATTTGGAATCCCTCTTCTCATCATGCCATTTCCTGACTCCAAGAGAAGAACCCCAACTCTCACAAGACTTTCCCCCAAATCCCGAGAGCGGGCAGTATGGATGGAGCAATCCTGCTCTCCCGGATTGGCCCGGCGACGGGACTCCTCTCCGAAGTCTGGGAGTGCTGGAGGCACGCAGGGGAAGCAAATTGCCGGAGGGAAGCAGCTCCTGTTTGTGCGTGGGACGGGGTCTTGCAGAACGCAGCCACCTGGGATTGGGGCTGAGCGGATCCCTGGGTAAAAACGCTCCTCACAAATGCCACTGTCTCTTCAATGATCTTATTCAAAAGAAAACCCGCCGGGCCTCACAGGAGCCGCTCACGGAAAGCCTTGCCGGCTCTTTTGCAGTTCAATTTGCAGCTGAATTTTTAAAAACACACCAGCGTAGAGACTGGCGAGAGGCTTCTCTCCCTCGCTGCCTCTCGGGAATGTCGGCCATGCCAGCGGGCTCTCGTTCCCTGCCTCTCATGATGCCCAGGCCAAGCACTGCATGGCTAAGGGCAGCCACTGGCCCCTCCAGACAGGAGAGGTGCACCTCTTCCCCCCCTAGGGATGGGCTTTGTCAGAAGGCCTGGGCCTCGCTATCCTAGGGAGAGGTGGGGCAGCCACAAGCCAGGGGCACTCACTCCCTAGTGCAGCTGTGCCCCCTGGCACTGAGAGGGGGCTGGGAGGGATTCCCATTCCAACCTAGCTCCCTCCCTGCTGCTCCGGCGCCCCCTTCCCTGACACAGCTCCACCCCCCACAGGCTGGGGATTGGGCAGAGCCCAACAGCTCCCGCCCCTCGGATTTCTGAGCTGGCTCAGCCCCCGCCCCCCTGCTCCTTGGCTCCACCCTCTGCCACACCCCTGCTTCCTGATTGGTCCCTGCCCAGATATAAGTGGAACCCGGGCATCACATCACTTTCTGTGCCAGCTCCTTCCTCCTCTACCTTGGATCCAGTCCAGCTGCTGAATGCCCAGTCCTGACCTTGCCCTCGGCCTCTCAGGCTCTGCATACTCCTAGCTAGGGTCGCCACCTAAGCCATTTTTTAAAGCACACTTATGAAAAATACATGCTGCAGGGCCTGCATTGGGCATTAGGGACTGATGCAGGCCCTGCAACATGTATTTTTCATAAGTGTTCCTTAAAAATTGGCCGAGGTGGCAGCGCTACTCCCAGCTCCTGGCTGGGGGCTAAAGGGGTCCGAGTCTGACCCAGCCTGGAGAAGGCTGTGAGGACAGGGACCCTTGCGGCCCCGGAGCTGCTTTGCGACCGAGCTCCTGCTATCACTGTTCTGGGCTCTGCTTTCATTCCAACCCCCCCAAGCTGCATTAGCCCCCTCAGCAACAGGTAGAGCCACAGCAACCCCTCATTCGCTCCCGCTCCATCTCCCCAGCCTGCAATAAACCCCCCCCCCCACTGCATTCCAGTTACTAACGCCCCCAGCTCCCACTTCCTGCAAAGCCTGGGCCGCCAGAGCCCCCTGGAGGTGATAAGGAGGATGACAGGCCCTGGTGAGGGGCAGCGGGGTATTCACAAGGGCCCGTGATGTCCCAGGCAAACCTCTAACACCATCATCCAGTTTTATTACGGGACCCTCAAGCGTCCCCGAGTCCAGCCCCCCGCTTCGAGGCAGGCCTGCAGCATCGCAGAGACAGGCTCGGCCCGCTGGGTTTGGAAAGCACCCAAGGAAGGAGACTGCTTCCTGGGCAGCTAATTCCACTTTCCGACAGCTCCCACCACGGGGACTGTTTTCCTAATCTCTAACCAAAATCTCGCTGGCTGCAATTTAAATGAATTCCTTCTGGCTCTGCCTCCTGTGACAGGGGAGAAGAAATGGTCATTTTTGTGGCTTCCTCTTAGAGATTTAAATACTACTCCCATGTCCCCCCCCCCCTTTAGTCTTCTTTTCTCTGGGCTAAACATCTGCTCTTTCATCTTTCCCTCATATGGCTTCTCCTCCAGCCCCCTTAGCATCGCAGCCACTCTCCTCTGTAGCCTCTCCAAGTGGCCAACATCGTTCCTGAAATGCGGTGCCCCAAACTGAACCCAATGCTCCACGTGGGGTCGGAACTGGGGATGGGAATTGTTATAATCCAGGGCCGCGACTGAGGGGCGTGACACATAGGCACGGGATTAGGCACAAGCTGAATCAGAATCCAGGGCGTGGGAGGAGTAACCAGCCCAGGTTTATAATGATTATGCGGCCGCGGGAGTGGCTCTCTAGTTAAGACCAGGCTGCATCGTTCTGTTTAATCATGCACGAACATTCTATTGCTTATAAAATCAGCACCAGTCATCCTATGCATCTGCATTTTGGCAGAGATGATTGCTTTGGAGAGGGGTACGAACTGCCCAAAGTTTGTGCAAATCGGACAAAACCAAAAAAAGTGACAGTGGGTTCAAAATCAAAGTAAAAGTAGTTTTTTCTTCCTGTTTCAGATGCTGTTTTTTTGGGTTGAAAGTGTACTTTTCAAAAAAATGGGTGAGGTAGAGTTCTGTTAGGGAATTCAGGGCTGAGTTCCAGTGTGCTCCATTTTTGATTTTTTCAAAATCCTTCCAGTAGTTTTAAAGTTGTAAAATTTCTTAATTTCCCATATTAGTCAATGGGAAAATTCATGACGTCCCACTTGTGCAGTTCATTTCCCGAGTTACTCAATGCAGAGTTCATAACATCATGCACGCGCAGTTTCAGTGTATCCTGCCACTTTGCCCCGTCTGACCCTTCCGTACTGCACATCCCAGTTAGCTCCCTGGTTAGGAGGGTCAGGGGGTGCTGGGGAGCCGGTGCGGGGGGAGGGGGTGTCACTTGGCCCAGGGGGCTGGGGAGCTCTAGTGGGTGGGGACTTGGTGTGGGGAGGCTGGGGAGCTGTCACAGAGGGATCACTTGGAATGGGGGGATGATTTGGCCTGGGGAGCTGTCATGGGGGGTCACTTGGTGTGCGAGGCTGGGGAGATGGCATGGAGGGCTGGGAGATGGTGTGGGGGCTCACTTGGCATGGGGAGGCTAGGGAGCTGATGNTCACTTGGCATGGGGAGGCTACGGAGCTGATGTGGGGGGGGTTACTTGGAGTGAGGGGGTGCAGGGAGCCAGGATAGGGGGGTCACTTTGTCCATTCCCCTTCCAAAAACCAGAGAAATTCGATACTCAAAAAACCTTCCGTTTAAGAGAGAAGTTAAGGCCCTTACAAATTCAATCCTGCACTAAAAACCATTGGCAATTGTAAGTGAAGGCTCTGCCTTAACCTCCGTGCCGTGTGAGCAGTAAAGACGTTGGACAGTCTCATATATTTTGCTCACTTACAACTTAGGCTCCATGCCCCCCCACTTTGCCTTCGTCTTTCAGCCCCGATTCTCTTCCTCTGCAGGTTGGGGGGCAACGCTGACGCTGGGGACAGGACAGCAAGCTGCCCCCCACCCCCTCCTTTCCCTCTATCCTTTCATTTGGGGGGGGGAGTGTATGTATCAGCACAGGGCAGAGAGGTGTCAGGAGGGGCGTACATTCAGGGAGAAGCCCAATCCTCCCTCTCTAATCCACTAGCCCTCACTCCTCTTCCAGAGACTGTATCTCGGATAGGGAACAGGAGGGTGCGTGTGGAATGACACCAAATAAACAGAGGAGGTGGAATAACAGGGAGGGGGCAATAGGGAGGCAGCTATGGGAAGTAGGTCGAGTGATAGGCGTGCTCCCCATGGTGTCCTAGCAACTCTTCCAAATCATTTATTTCACTCAGAGCCTTGTCATTCTCCCTGTTTGTCATGGCATTCCTCCCGCCATGCCACCCTGTTCCTTGCTGCTGCGGTGCCCTGTCCCCCCCTTGTCATCCCACCCATTCTACTCACTCTCCCTGGTGCCTTCCTCATTATTCCACATCCTCTTGCCCCCCAACTCTCCCCTCCCAAAGATGCAGTTCCGCTGTATTCTTTCACAGCCACTTTGCGGGATCTGCAAATGACAATAGGATTTATTTCCAAACTGGCATTCCTGTTGCCTGCATTCCTTCCCATGGGCATTCCATGTTATTCATTTCAATATGGACTCAACTTTCAATTCTTATTCAATATTTGTATAGCACTGTCCCCAGTTTCAGAGTTGCCCCCCAACCTGCAAAGGAAGAGGATTGGGGCTGAAAGACCAAGGCAAAGTGTGGGTGAACGGAGCCTAAGTTGTAAGCCCAATATACGAGACTGTCCAACGTCTTTACTGCTAACATGGAGCGGAGGTTAAGGCGGGAGCCTTCACTTACAATTTCCATGCTTTTTGGAGCAGGATTGAATTTGTAAGGGCCTTAACTTCTCTCTTAAACTGAAGGGTTTTCTTAATATAGAATGATCAATAATTTCTCTTGCACTTTCCACGTTGAGCATTTTACATTTTTACCTAGGTCGCCCTCATGACATGAGCTGAAACAGAGAACAAAGCAAGGATCTGTGATTAATATCTGGGATTCTGGACAGCTTGGTTTTTTTTCTGGCAACTTTCCAGTAACCACGGAGGTTAAGCAGCAAACCAGATATTACAATCACTATTTACTGAATTACCAACCAGTCTGGAGGAAGGGAGTAAAAAAAAAAAAGTCAGCTGGTAATGAAAAAGGAGTGCAGTAAATGGTAGTTTGGCAAGCGGTACACAGTGACCGGTAATCTGGTTAACCAGCTAGTTACCGGATATCATACAACATCCAACCAGATACCGGATAGTAGTGGCTGCTTGTTTCCGCTCTGCCGCTCCATGAGATATGTCATTTTTAGACCCATTTTACAGGTAGGGAATTAAGGCCAAGGGAGTGTAACTTGCCCCAGGAGTTCATGACTACAACCACGATTCACAAGTCGCTTACACCAGCGCCATCCACACAGCATCCATGGAGTAAGTCTGGAGTATCTTGCAGACTGAATCCTACGATGGGATTTGAGCCCTGGCCCCCTAGGTCCAAGCCCGCTAGCTTTGCCACAAGGCTACGCTGACTCAGAAGGTGGATTGAACCACAGCACGACGGTTCTGTTCTGAACTGGCCTCAGCTGGAAGATTTGCCTCGTTCTGGGACCTCTCACTTTAAGCGAGATGTGGGTAAATGTCAGAGAGCTCAGAGCGAGCAAAGGAGGGTTTGAGAAACACAAGCAGCAGGGGGAGAGTGAAAGAACTGGTTGTTTTAGCCTGGAGGGGAGAAGGTTGGGGAGCGGGAGATCAGTCCCCAGGGCCAGCAAGGAGAGAACAAGGGAGATAAACGCCTGCGACTGCTCAAATTCATGAAGGTCTCCTTGTCTGTCCTTACATTCCCCTTGTCTCTCCTAGATTGGAAATCCCTTGGGGCAGGGGCCTGTCTCTAACTATTGACTGAACAGCACTAGGAACATTGCTGGCACTATAGAAATAAATAAATAGTACTAATAATTAATAATAAATAGAGAAAACCCACAGTGCAATGAGGTCCTGCCTTCGGTCCAGCACCTCAAGGGAAACCCAACGTGCAACCTCGCCTTTGGTCTACTGTCCCTCTGGAGCACATGCTCTCTGCCCCCCTTCCCCCACAAATCCCTTTATTTCCATCCTCAGAGACAAAGAGGATGAGGCCCAAGGAGGAGCGCGGCTGCATGCCCCCTTTCCCCCAGGGCACATGCTCCCGCCCCCCAGGATGTAAGTAGCAACTGGTGGGTGAAGGGGGAGGGGTATTTAAGGGTGTCCACCAGCTTGTGGATATGGGAGATCCAGTGAACAGAGTGTATCTGGGATTTCAGAAAGCATTTGACAAGGTCCTTCATGAGAGACTTGAGAAAACTAGGCAGCCAGGGGGTAAGAGGACGAGTCCTCTCCTGGATCTGGTTAAAAGGTAAGAGTAGGAATCAATGATCAGCCTTGAAGTAAAGAGCGGGGTGCCCCGGGGGCTCTGTACTGGGACCGGTGCTGGGTGCCCCGGGGATCTGTACTGGGACCGGTGCTGGGTGCCCTGGGGGTCTGTACTGGGACTGGTGCTGGGTGCCCCGGGGATCTGTACTGGGACCGGTGCTGGGTGCCCTGGGGGCTCTGTACTGGGACCGGTGCTGGGTGCCCTGGGGGCTCTGTACTGGGACCGGTGCTGGGTGCCCCGGGGGGGTCTGTACTGGGACAGGTGCTGGGTGCCCCGGGGGCTCTGTACTGGGACCGGTGCTGGGTGCCCCGGGGGGTCTGTACTGGGACCGGTGCTGGGTGCCCCGGTGGGTCTGTACTGGGACCGGTGCTGGGTGCCCCGGGGGGTCTGTACTGGGACCGGTACTGGGTGCCCCGGGGGGTCTGTACTGGGACCGGTGCTGGGTGCCCCGGGGGGTCTGTACTGGGACCGGTGCTGGGTGCCCCGGGGGGTCTGTACTGGGACCGGTGCTGGGTGCCCCGGGGGGTCTGTACTGGGACCGGTGCTGGGTGCCCCGGGGGGTCTGTACTGGGACCGGTGCTGGGTGCCCCGGGGGGTCTGTACTGGGACCGGTGCTGGGTGCCCCGGGGGGTCTGTACTGGGACCGGTGCTGGGTGCCCCGGGGGGTCTGTACTGGGACCGGTGCTGGGTGCCCCGGGGGGTCTGTACTGGGACCGGTGCTGGGTGCCCCGGGGGGTCTGTACTGGGACCGGTGCTGGGTGCCCCGGGGGGTCTGTACTGGGACCGGTGCTGGGTGCCCCGGGGGGTCTGTACTGGGACCGGTGCTGGGTGCCCCGGGGGGTCTGTACTGGGACCGGTGCTGGGTGCCCCGGGGGGTCTGTACTGGGACCGGTGCTGGGTGCCCCGGGGGGTCTGTACTGGGACCGGTGCTGGGTGCCCCGGGGGGTCTGTACTGGGACCGGTGCTGGGTGCCCCGGGGGGTCTGTACTGGGACCGGTGCTGGGTGCCCCGGGGGGTCTGTACTGGGACCGGTGCTGGGTGCCCCGGGGGGTCTGTACTGGGACCGGTGCTGGGTGCCCCGGGGGTCCTGTACTGGGACCGGTGCTGGGTGCCCCGGGGGGTCTGTACTGGGACCGGTGCTGGGTGCCCCGGGGGGTCTGTACTGGGACCGGTGCTGGGTGCCCCGGGGGGTCTGTACTGGGACCGGTGCTGGGTGCCCCGGGGGGTCTGTACTGGGACCGGTGCTGGGTGCCCCGGGGGGTCTGTACTGGGACCGGTGCTGGGTGCCCCGGGGGGTCTGTACTGGGACCGGTGCTGGGTGCCCCAGGGGGGGGGGTCTGTACCGGGACCGGTGCCGTCTAACAGATTCATTGATGATCTCGAAAAAGGGGTTAAGAACAAATTTGCAGACAACAAAGTGATTCAAGCTTGTTACGGCCAAGGCAGACTGTGAAGAGTCACCGAAGGATCTCGCCCAACTGGGAGAGCAGGCAATGAAATGGCAATGGAGAAGTGCAAAGTCATGCACGAAGGGGAATCCAATCCTAACCCTCCTCACACCGGGCTGGGTTCTCAAATGAGCTATTGCCACTCAGGAAAGAAATTGGGGTCACTGTGGAGCAATCACAAAAACTGGAAAAGGGACAGGGAACAAAATGCTGCTGTCGTCATCCACGGTGCGACCGCGCCCGGAGTGATGGCTGCAGTTCTGGTCGGCCCATCTCTGAAAGGATGGAGCAGAACTGGGGACGGTGCAGAGAAGGGCAACAACGATTATCCAAGGCCTGGAATGGCTTCTGGGTGAGGAGACGATCAACAGGGCAGGGGTTTTCAGCTGAGAAGAAAGACAGTTTGGGGCGGGGGGGGGATATGACAGAAACGTCAGGAGTTACAAAGTCCAGAGTCACGCAGAGAAGGGAACTAGGGAGCAGACATTCACCCTTTCTCCTTCTACAAGAATTAGGAGCTATTTCATGAAATTAACGGACAGCAAAATTAACGTGACCAGGGTCAGCCTTACCCCATGCTGCCTGCCTAGCCTGCATGATTGACTGCTCTCACAGCGGCAGAGGGAAGTGCCGTTTCCCATAAGCACGTCATTGACCCGTGGAACTCACTGCTACAGGAAGCTGTGAAATCCAAAAGTCTAACGAGGTTTGGGAAATATTAGGCAATTAATGGAGGATGGGTCCAATTAATGGAGGCCATGAGCCAGGATGGTTGGGGGATACAACACTGTGTTCAGGGTGCCCCCTGATGCTGGGAGTGATCACCCCATAATTGTCCTCTAGTCTCTTGTACACTTTCCTCTGAGGCAGCTGGTGCCAGAGACAAGTTACGGGGCTGGACGGAGCACGGGACAGACCCAGCCTGGTCATTACACACCTGAGGAAATTCAGCTTTCCCCGGGAGATGACACCGAAGGGCAAGTGCAAGTGCAAGCTGAGAACATGGTGGGTGAAGCCACGAGGACGGCGGCTGCGTGTCCCAGGAAGGGGAGGGGGGCACGCCCAGCCGGGAGCGGTGCCTGCACGACTGGCTGGCCCTGCCCCCAGGCTGCGGGCAGCACCCCCTGCCATGGCTGGTTGCCACGGCAACTGCCCACGCTGGGTTGAACGGACGCAAAAACGTGTTGCCAGAGAATGTTGTGAAGGCCGGTAGCAAGAGGGGAGCAGCGCGCCCAAAGACCCGGAGAGCACCGCCGTGGCTGCGGAAACAGACAGCATGGCATGGCAGCCTGCCCGCAGTGCCAAGCCGCCAGCAACCTGCGAGTGGGGACAGAGGGATGCCGGAAGCCGGGCTTGGTTCGGGCCGGGGGACTCCCTGGGATCTCCCATTGGAGATCTGGGGGGGGAGGGGCGAATTGCACCCGAGCAAGAGCAGCAGCAGTGAGACCCTGGGGGCAAGCCCAGTGGCCAGAAACAGATCCGGCTGACCCCGCCGTGCCTGACAAGGGGCCGGGGGCAATTGGCTGCCAGGCTGAGCGAACAAAGGGCGGGCCCTTTGCCTGGGCCCTTTGCCTGGGGCTGGGACGTCAGCCCAATATTGTGGGAGAATTGTATCGTCGGGGAATCCGGATCCCGAGGAAAGCTGGTGGCAGCAGGGTGGGGGAAGGAGGGGGTCGGTAGGAGGCTGGCTGATTTATTGGCAGATTGGAAGTGGGGCCAGGGAAATTCATGCCGTTCTATATTTTTAGAATGAACTGTACAGGGTGAGGGATTAACAATAGTGTATATTCTTTGTGTTGAAGTAGGTGCATCCACTTCCTGGTGAGAGCAGGAAGGAACGGGTCTCTCTCCCTGGTGAGAGCAGGAAGGAACGGGTCTCCCTCCCTGGTGAGAGCAGGAAGGGATGGGTCTCTCTCCCTGGTGGCAGCAGGGAGAGAGTACGGAGCGGAGTAGGATGGAATATTGTTTATTAGTTGATGGTATGGATTGGACTCTCTATAATGATGGATTCTGTTATTCATCATGTATTTGGGGTCCCCTGTGCGGGACTTAACCCCGTTGTTTTCGGTTTACTATGTCATGCGTTTTCATTGTTGTTGTGCGTCGCCGCGAGTTGCCTCAGCAGGAGAGCGCAGGATACAAATGAAAAATGAAACTGAAAAACGAACGCGGCCGCCTGGTCTGGTGCGCTCCGGCCTGCCTGGGCGGCTCCCGGGTCCTGCGTTTCTAGCTCGGCTGCCTCCCCCACGGGGTCGGAACCAGGCCCGGCGCAGCCGTGCGGGTGCCGTGCTGGGCCAAGCTGGGTAGCCTTGCTGCCCCCCCTGCCCCGGCAGCCGGCCAGGAGATTCAGTGCATCATGTGGCCGGAGTGAGCCGCTGCTGCTATCCATGTGTCCTCAGAAAGGTTCTAGGGGCAGGATTTCGGGTCGGCCAGGGGAGGGAGGTGGAGCCGGGCAGAGCTGGGGGGGAGCTCATGCAAGGGCCTCCGGGACTCCGACAAGGGCCGGCCAGGCCGGTTCCCCAGTGCAGCAGCGGTGTTTGCCCGCCACGAGGCCACGCAGGGATCCGGCTGCTGCCATCCGTGTGGCCTCACCCAAGGGGCACCAGGCTGAGCTCACAAGAGGGTATCCGAGGCTCCGAATGAGGGGCGCACAGCCGCAGGGTTGATCCAAGGGACACAGGAGTTTCTGGCCTGATCCCCTCTATACCCAGGCCACGGGGTTCATCCTAGCTGTTCTTCTTATTCATGACTTTGATAGTGCCAGCCGTGCTTCGTCCACCCCTGGGCAGTCCCTCCCTGCTCCTGGCAACCCCAAGGTTTTAGGGCAAGCTCAGCAGGAGGCTGCATCCCCGGGCTAGGAGCTGAAGCTGGTTTTCCATCCTGGGTCATTTTGATGGCCTTTTCTTGAACTCTTTCCAACCGTTCTCCATCCTTCTCAAAGTGTCCGAGCTGGACATGGGCCTCCCCAGGGCTGGGGGTGTCTCATCTCCCCAGGGCTGGGGGGGGGCTGGAGGGTCTCATCTCCCCAGGGCTGTGAGAGGCGTAGGGTCTCCCCAGGGCTGTGTGTGTGTGTGTGTGTGTGTGTAGGGTCTCATCTCCCCAGGACTGTGGGGGGCGTAGGATCTCATTTCCCCAGGGCTGGGGGGGGCGCGTAGGGTCTCATCTCCCCAGGGCTGGGGGGGGCGCGTAGGGTCTCATCTCCCCAGGGCTGTGGGGGGTGTAGGGTCTCCCCAGGACTGTGGGGAGGTGCCTGTTAGGTGTCCTGGTCCTGCAGGGCAAGAGATGCTGCCCCAGGAATGACACCCCCCCCCCCCTTGCGCCTGAACTGCTGTCCCATTAGGAGGATCCGAGCTCAGTGAGCTGCCCAGGGAGTCCCTGCCTCTCCACGCTGGTGTGGCACCGGGGACAGGCACAGAGAGCTTCCCTTTCTCAGCTCCTCCAAGGCTGGGGAGCCGGCCCGGCCCGTTGGAACATGTTCCCCATTCCCTCTTCACTCCCCTCCTCCCTCGTTCCCTAATTAAACTGCAGTTGAACCCGCCAGAGTCTGGCAGCGCGCCAGGCCTTCAGCTCCTCGGAGCAGATCCCAACCTGCCTCCCAGACCTCGCTTGGGAAGCAGAAGTCCTGTCCTGTTTGCAGGGCAGCTGTTCCTGTCCCGGTCACCGGCCACAGGTAGCCTCTTCAGCCCCGTCTGGGCCACTGTCTCCCCTGCCACCTGCTGCTTCCTATCAGCTCCGGCACAAAGGGCCCTGCTCTCTGTTGGTCGTCGGTGGCAAGGAACAGCGATGTCCTCGGGCAGCAGCACAAGAGCTTCATGCTAGGGTCCAAAGTTACAGCCTCCCTGCACCCAGTAAATCTCATAAGAACGTAGTCAGTGCTCTACTGGGTCAGACCAATGGTCCATCCAGCCCAGTATCCTGTCTCCGATGGTGGCCATCCGTGGTCACTTTGGAGAAGCACCCAACAGGTCACAATGGGGTGACCTATTCCCTGTTAGTCACTCCCAGTTTCCGAGGTGACGTCCCCTAACCTACTTGGCTAACAGCTGCTAGTGGACCTATCCTCCAGACCCTTATCCAGTCCTTGTTTGAACCCGGTTACGTCATTGGCCTTCGCAACATCCTCTGGCAACGAGTTCCCCCAGTTAGTTGCGCGTTGAGTGGAAAGGGGCTTCCTTTTGTTTGTTTAAAATCTGCTGCCAGTTAGTTCCCCAATTTCTAGTATTCGAGGAGACTCAGGGCAAATGACAGCTCCATACTGACTTCTTCCAGCTGCCAAGAGACGGGGCCCTGGAATGGTCTCCAGTCTGCAAGCTCTTACGGCAGGAGCTCCCAGCTCTCGTGGGCTAACAGGCTGCGGGCAGCCCTCTGGCATTACACACCTGCTGCCAGAGATTGCTGCAGCCCCATGCATGGTCACTGCGGCCAGGCTGAGATTGCACCGGCTGGATGGGCCTCAGCTCCCGACGGCACCACAGCCGGCTTTGGTGGGGAGGGGAGACCGGGGCAGGGCTGTTTTCCTTTGGGCCCAGTTTCCGCAGCCTTCTTGCGATGGTTGCAAGGCTGTTGCAGCTGGGAACTGAAGCCCATTTTGCTGGATCCGAGGGTCAGCTGCGGCCCCGTTACCATAGCCTTACAGACCCTCAGTGGCCCTACAGGAACCTCTTCCAGCCAGACCAGCCGTGGTGCATGTCAGGAGACTGCTGCTCTGCCCAGGATTTCAGTCGGAGCATGACGGCTTCTGCTCCACGTCTGTGTGTCCACAGGCAACTTGTGGGGGAGCATAGGAGGCACGTGCCCCCCCCCCCGATTTTCAGAAGCCCTATAGAACCCCTGCCGAGCGCCCCCCGCCATCAACAGTTACTGGTCACCTATGCGGGTGTCCCTGTTATTAAAGGGGGTTGGAACAACCCCGAGGGCCTGGCAGAGCGAGATTGGAGGCACCGGAGCCATGTGTCGAAGCCCTAAACCCAAAGGGAATTCAGAGAACGCCCCACAGTCAATCGATCCGCATCCGTTTCAGCAACGCAAAGACAGAAGCAGAATTTGTTTGCAGTTTCAAATGTCCATTTCAAACAAGTCTGTGTCTTGGGGCTTTGTCCCCTTGGGGATTGTATGTCTTTGGGGGGGGGGGGAATACAATGTGATGGGTCCTCTCTCTGCGACGTCACACGGCAGAAATGATCAGTGAGAACCAGACTAGATGGCCTCGCTGGCCCCATTGGCCTTTAGGAGTTTATAAATTCACCCCCACCCTGCTAAAACCTCTGGGCATTAGCAAGCTGGGTGAGCAGCAGGGACTCCCCATCTCCCATGTTACGGGGCATCTTTACCCCCCGCTCTCATCCTCCCTGCCCCCCCAGCGCTGGGTCTTGCTTCTCTCCCAGCCCAACGGGAGATGCCACTCAAGGGCATGGCTAGAACAGGGGTAGGAGATACGTCCGCACAAGAGCCCAGGAGCCTGGGGGGCCACGCTCCCTGGGGCGGCTTCTACTTGGCACAATAGGGACACCGCGCCATTAAACTCCACTCACTCGCTCCCCCTGGGGCAGCTGCGTCCCAGAGGGAGGGGGACCCCACCCCGCTTCTGCCGCAGGATTCGTGCCAACCTCACTCCCCTCCTGACCCCTCTCTCTGCCCGAGCCCTGTCCCGGGAGCTGCAGCACGGCAGGGGGGAGTTTCCCCCCCCCATGCATCTCAGTCCTGAGGCGGAACGGACCCTGCCCACAGAGGGTGTTAGTAAACGAGACGCCAGGGCCTTCCCGGCGTCTCCGTGAGCGGGCTGCCCACAGCCCCTGACTGGGTAGGCGGCTGCCCAGGAATTGCAGGCCCAGGAGGAACCGGGCCCACAGTCCAGGTCCAAGGACCGTCCAGGCAGGCCATAGTGGACACGTGTGTTCACCCCGCCATCCCGGCTCCGACGCGGGGGCCGCCATGATGGGCCGTCATGGCAGGGGACGGGATGCCGGCCACACCGCGGCCTCACATCTCTTCTGCTCCCCGGCCCAGTCGATTGGCGGCATGGCCCGGCCGGGGGTGCCCCCCTCCCCGCCGGCTGCACGCTTAGAGATCCGGGGCCAGCTTACTAGACAGAGGGGAAATGGGAGAGGGGGACCTTCTGACTGGGGGACCCTCTAACTCAAGCCCCCTCTCTACCAGCTCAGCCCCAGGGATGCTATGCCCTGGCTGCAGTGGGTCTTGCCAGCTGGGCTGCTGGGAGAGAGGGGAGGGGGAGGCTGCAGTGGCAAGTCTGCTCCACCCCCAGCTAGAGAACCGGCTCCTGTACACACACTGCTTACGCACAGCAGCCAGGCCCAGAGGCAGATGGGAAAGCAGCAACTGTAGATTTAGAATGGGGAGGCTCAAAAGGGCCCATCCAGGTGGCTGTACTCCCCAGAAGGGCACAAAATGAAATGTTGGTGGGGAATGCTATAAACAAATGGATGCTGGATGGGAGGGTGGAAAAAGCCCAACCCCTGGAACACGGGGAGCCGGACAGCAACCCAGGAAGGGAGGGTGAGGGGCAGCAAAGCTCAGAGAGCCCTGAACAAGTTGCGCCTCTACCCCAGGAACATGGGGACACAGAGAGCAACCCTAGTGGAGGGGAGGGGTTAGAGGAAGGCTCTAGCAGCCTTACAGATCCTGCACCCCGACCTGTGAACTCCACTCAGGGGCAGGAAAACCCCAAGGAGGAGTCCCCAAACTAGCCATAAGGCAGGGGAGGACAAGACTCGGGAAGTGAACTGCATGTCCCTGTCTCACATGGGGAACTGAAGGGAGTGAAGCAAGTGGGTCAACCGGATTCTGAAGCCCAGGACTTGGCACCCCACCTTACACAGGAGGGACCAAATCCTGCAGAATCAAACCGAGTAACCACTGCTGGGGGAGAGTTAGAGGCTGTAGACGCCCCTACTCAACCCAGGGGGTTGCAGGATGGCCTGGAGGTTTGTTGTCCTACCTTAAGAGAAGGAAGGAAGCGGCTAACTGAACCCAAGGGGTTACAGGCAAGCTGGAAGGTGGAGGATTCTACCTTAGGAGGAGGCGGGAATGTGCAGGAAACCTTTCCTGGGATGGAGGGGGAATGAGGGGTGTCTCGTCCCCAGGGATAGAAATACATCACCCTGTAGTCCTAAAGGGGCAGGAGCATCAGCCTAAGAGTGAACTGTGCGTCTCTGCCTTACCTGAGAAGGAGCAGGGAAATGCTGCTGAAGTAGAGACTGGAGGGGAGGAAATGGTTCAGCGTGTCCAGGGTCAAGCCGCTGCACTTAGTAAACTGAATCCTCAAGAGTTTTTTTTTGGGGGGGGGCGGTCTGAGGGGACACTTGGGGGTTCTCACACCCATGTCACAAAGTCAGACTCCCAAGAAGGAGAAACACATGGTTATACGGACCCAGGGGATCCTGGAGGTACAAACAGAACTTGGGGTCAGGGCACAAGAAAGGCTGCTGACAATAGCCCCTTCACAGAAGCAGTTTTTGGCTGGGTGATTGATTTGAATGCAAAGACATCCACACACAGCATCACAGCCATGGGGGAAATGCAAAGGCCAAAGACAACACTCTACCCACTGGGAATTACAGCATTGCTCCTGATGAAAAGTGTTTTCAACTGCAGAGTTACACAGACAACAGAAGGGGGGTGCTCAGTAGTGTTAAAGGTATCACACTTACCCCACACCCCCTCTTTTGTCTCCTAATAATACTTCTGATCTACAGTCTGGATAGCCCAGGCAAATCAGACAAAGAAGTTATGACATGGGGAACAGACATACAGCCAATAAGAAACAGGCT
>QEPC01014742.1:351828-365513 GCA_003113815.1 Sphenodon punctatus | reverse complement strand
TGTCTGTGCACCCCCCACCCCCGGAATGAGCAGCTTCCAGGCAAACCACAGCCGCTGGAGAAAACCGTGGAGTGTGTCCCCTCTGTAAGGGAGAGAGCCCAGGGGTATGGGCAGGCTCGGGGGTCAGGGCAGGAGTGGGTGGGGGCAGCTAGCCAGGGGTCAAGGCATGGAAGAAGGGGGCAAGACACAGAGGGGGCAGGTTCAATCAAACGGCAGAGAATCCTAGAGCTGGAAGGGAGCTCAGAGGTCATGTAGTCCAACCCCCTGCTCCATGCAGGGGATTCACAGCGACAGCATCCCTGACAGACGGGCCGTCCAGCCTCTGGGTGAAAACCTCCAGCAAAGGAGATTCCCCCCTCCCCCCGCCCTTGGCAGTGTCTGTTCCGCTGTCCAACAGCTCTTACTGTTGGCAATTTCTTCCTAATGTTTCACCAAAATCTGAATTCTTGTAATCTGATCCCACTGGTTCCAGTCCTGCCCCCGGGAGCAACGGAGAACGAGTCGGCTCCCTCTTCTCTGCGACGGCCCTTCAGAGATTTGCAGCCGGCGATCCTGTCTCCCCTTAGTCTCCTCTTCTCTAGGCTAAACACACCCAGCTCCTTCAACCTTTCCTCACAGGACTTGGTTTCCAGACCCCCGACCCTCTTTGTCTCTCTCCTCCGAACCCGTTCCAATTTGTCAATGTCCTTCTTAAAATACCGCGCCCAGAGCTGGACCCAGGACTCCAGGTGAGGCGGGACCGGCGCAGAATCGAGTGGAACTAGGACTTCTCGTGACCTGGACACGACGCTTCTGTTAATGCCGCCTACCATTGCATTCGCCTTTTTAGCAGCTGCGTCGCACTGGTGACGTGTTCAGCTCGTGATCAACTACAACCCCCAGATCCTTTTCACGTGTCCTGCTGCCGAGCCAGGCATCCCGCACCCTGTACTTGTGCATTTGATTTTTCTTACCTAAATACATAACTTGACATTGATCTCTGTTGAATTTCATTTGGTTAGTTTGGGCCCAGTTTTCCATCCTGCCAAGATCATTTTGAATCTTGTTTCTCTCTTCTCAGGTGTTAACGATCCCTCCCAGTTTTGTATCCTCTGCAGATTTGCTAAGCGTTCCCTCTGCTCCTTCCTCCAAGTCATTAATAAAGATGTTGAACAGCACAGGACCCAGTACCGAGCCCTGAGGCCCCCACTCGATACCTCCCTGCAGATTGATGGGGGGGCCATTGATAAGCGCTCTTTGGAGACGGTTCTTCAACCAGTTGTAAATCCACCAAACGCCCCGGTAGCATCATCTAGCCCATTTTGAACCAGTTTGTCACCATGGATATCACAGGGGACTTTGTCAAATGCTTTGCTGAAATTGGGCACTGCAAGCCCAAATGTCACACAGTTAATATGTCTAGTTTATTTATAGGCCTCCTGTGTTGGGGGGGGGCTTGGAATCGCTGTGGGGCCCCCCACAGGCTGAAGCTCCCCACATTTGAAGCCCTGTGTTTCCCATATTTACACCAGGACTTCGTGCACTGAAGCTGTGATTCCAGTTATATACATGGGCTCTGGGTATTTGGCTGCTCCCATGGGGTCCCTCAACACATGGACCCTGCACGGTTTCACCATCTGCACTTGCCTTGAGCCAGTCCTGGTGGCTGCAGGGTTTTGGACTTGTTCTATGGGGGTCTGGGATGATTTGTTGCATGGATTTCTGTGGGGCTGGGCATCCTTTGAAATACAGAACACCTGGATATGGGGTGGCATTGGTGCAGGCCTGCAGGGAGCCAACACCCTGTGGAAGGTTGTTCCTCAGTTACTTTTCCCTGCAAAAATTCTCTGTTGCAAACCTACTTACGCGGATATGTTTTGAGGGGAGGGAGGGGGCAGGGTTCACAGAAAAAATAAATGTTTTCGGTTTTAGCAACAGACACTTGCAGCCTTGTCATAAGGAGACACTGGGCTACATGTAGACTACAGCTCTAACAAATATGTAACGTTAAAGGTTAAACATGTATGTAATGTGAAAGCTGAGAACTGGAAACTCACTTCATGCAATGGAGAAATGCAAAGTCATCTTCTTACCAGCCAGAGAAGGGCTGCACCAAAGGAACTATGAAGTAAGGCCTTTTAGAAACTCTAAAGACTGGTACCCGGCCAAGCTTTCCATCGCTGGCTGTGACATGAACTGAAATACCCTTGGACCTGGATTAGGGTAAGAGCCTAAATCAGGAGAATCCAAGTACAGATAGGAATGCGTTATTGGTTATGTTATTTTGATGTCTGCACTCTCGAGTATAATCTTGTACTGCAGCTTATTCATGATTTATTCATTAAACTTCTTTTTTACTGAACTTCATAGGGTCTAGGGGAATTGCTAATCCTAACATTGGCAGGACACACTTTGGGGTTAATTCTGCGTTTACAAACACAGACAAGAGAAAGAGTCTGTGCTGGGAAACTCTAGGGCTGAAAAGGTGACAAGAAGTTTCCCCCGTTGCAGGCTCAATCAGTTCTAGAAAGAGCTGATCCAGTGAGAGCTGCAAGCCGGAGAAACTGAGTCACGGCAGCCTAGAGTGGGGGAGTGAGCCCCAATCCCATGACAACTCTTTTAACAAAAGCCCCCAAATGGAAAACGTTGCTGGAAACTGACATTCTTCAAGAATGTTTTCCCTTCGTTGGAGGGAGGGAGGGAAGGTGTGGCCCAATGAGCAGCAAGAGGGGCTTGGGTCTGGAAGGCAAACGGTGGGACCAGGGAGCGTGTGCAGATGAGCACTTTGTGCGTGTGCGTGTGCGTGTGCGTGCATACGGGGTGTGTGTGAATGTGTGCATGGGGGTATGTCTGTCCACGTTCCACAAGAGAGACAAAGTCGTGCAGTGTTATCTTTGACTGGACCAGCTACAGTTGGTGTTTTGTCCCACACAACAGTGAGAAACAGGAGTAACTACTTGGAGTTCATTAACTCAAGATAACTCCCCCACTTCAGTCCCATTCACACGGCAACTGCAAACTGGGGAGTCACTTCACAATCTCCCTCTAATGATCACAACAAAACAACATTCCCCTTCTCCCGTCACTTCCGAGCACACAGCCAAGGGGAGGCTGTACTCCCCACACATGACACATCCCTCCCTACTCTGGAATCACTTCTGTTTCGAACTCCGATGTCTGAACGATTCCGGAGTAGGGTTGGCACCGACCGAGGCACATTTTTAAGGAACACAGGGAAAAATACACGTAGCCTTAGGTGCTAAGCAGGGCGGTCCCGCAACATGTATTTCCCCCAAGTGTTCCTTAAACACTTGCATCGGTGGGTGGCAACCCTACTCCGGAGCAAGAGCGATTAGAACGTGGTTCTAGCGTTGTGCTTTCTGCCATAGAGAACAGAAAGGTTGTAAGAGGGGTTTCAATGAAAGATTCTCAGTTTGGGGAATAAAAACCAGGGCAGGGAACCCAAGGCTGAGGAGGAAGAGGAGGAGGCAGGCTCCTTGGCTCCCTGTTGGTCCCACTAGGCAGCACCGTCTCTGGGTCCAGACGGGTAAACGCAGGGATAGTTTAGCAGCAGGACAAACTAGACAGGTGGGGTCTGTCAAACAGGAGCCTCCTGACTCTTATTAGAGTGGCCAGATGTCCCTTCCCTTAAAGGAACATCTCTTATAACGCCAGAAAATGGAGCATGTTTCCCTTATTTCAGGATCTCCCTGCTTTATTCTGTCCCTTCTGGGCAGCCTATCCCCATCTCCCAGGATCAGGCGCGGGCCTCCATGTCGGATGGAGATGCCGTGTCTGATCCCCGAGAGCCCGAGGTCGGGTCTCTCACGAGTGGGGAGGGTCTCTGTGTCTCAGTCCTGCTGGTTCCTCTCTGGGCTCCGTTGGGGCTTGGTGTCTCTTGATTCCCTTCCCTCCTCTAGTTTGGCACCTGGGCGAGAGCCTGCCTTAGTTCTGCCCATCGCACTGCGGGGCAGTGTCTGTTCCTGCTGCTGTGATTCTGGGCAGGGATCTAGGGCAGCCCAGTTAGGTTTGCTCTGTCCTCCCCAGGGGGGGGATTTGCTGCCAGCTTGGCATTTTGAGCCTTTCTCCGTTGTTTGCCGTGCGGCGGAGGCCGGGGAGACGCGGGAGGAATGTGTTCCCCTTTGGGGGTTAGTTTGGCTCTCAGAGCACGGCCTCCTCCCCTGGCAGAGACTGCCAGACACAAACACGGCCCTGGGCACTTGCTGGGAGGCAGGCTCGGCCCCCCCGGACACCACCGCGCCATCTCCAGGGCCTGGGGGAGCAGGCGTGACTGCCAGGCGTATGGATCTGCTGTGGGGAGCTGTTCTTCCATGGGCACCTAATACCCCCCAAGCGCCCTCGCCTGCGGAGGGGGCTGGTGCAGTCCCACCGAGCTGCGCCTCTGTCTGGGGTGGCCCGTGGGCCAAAGAAACGCCCACCAAGGGCCAGAGTCTCATTGGTGCCGCCCGATCCCTTGCAGACTGGGGGAGGGGTTGGGGGCTGGGGGGGGGGAGGCTGCTTGTGGCTTCCCCCCCAAGGTCACCCAGTGAGCCGGCTCCCAGCCCTCGGTACAAGCCACCACCAGACCGCACAGCCTCCCTAACTGCTAGTCAGCTTGCTAGTTCTGACCCTGGGCTGCCCTCACCCCACTGTCCCAGACAGACCAAACAGCATCTTGTGCCTTGTGCTTCTCCCCAGCGGCCCCTGCTGCCTGGACCAGGCTTGTCGGTAACTTTGCAAGGAGACTCCCAGCAAATTCCCCCCAGGAATGGAAAACATGAGATTAAAAGGGGGCTGGAATAATGACCGTTGCCAGCTGGGACACCAGGGGCAACAACCGGGGGGGGGGGGTAGGTAGCAAGAGTCCGGCTGGCACTGGCATCCACGTTAGGAGACGGGCACCGGTCAGAGACGCAGGGGCACCGCTGGGATGGCATGGGCCCTGGTGCAGAAGGTGGCATGGGCGCCCCCACTGCACCAGCAAGGGGTCCCTGGCAGGGCTCTAGTGTACGGATCGACTGGGCATGCAGGCCCCCAGGCTCATGCACCTTGGCACATGCCAGAGCGCCGCAACCCAGAGCAAAAGCTCTCTAAGGGCAAAGCATCTCCGAGTCTGGACTGGAGCCTGGGGGTGAGGCTGGGGGACCTGGCAGCAGAGCCCCAGAGAAGCCTTTCATTATCTCCCTCTCTCCTCCTGTGGGGCTGGTAAGGGGGGGGGCTGCCTGTGAGGGAGACTCATGCTTCCCATCCTGCAGTCCGGAGCAGCCCCCTGCCAGCAGCCGGGTCACGGGGCAGGGCGTGTGAGTGTGCATTTACCTGGCTGTGTGCATCTTTGCACTGATGTGTATACACGTGTGTGTATGTGTACATCTGAGTGTGGGTGTGCATCCTTGCATGTGTGTGTGTGTGTGTGTGTGTGTGAGAGAGAGAGAGCGCGCAATACGCACGTCTGTGTCGGTGTGTGTACATCTGGGTGCATGCGTGCATCTCTGGATTGGTGCATATTTATTTATTTATTTATTTATTTATTAGATTTTCATTCTGACCCGCGGCCCCCACCCCCAGGGGCTGCCTATAAAATACAAAGATAAAAACCCATCAACCCACATGAAGTCATATCCCTAGTGCGCCACAAATATGCGTGAGCATCTGTACATTTCTCTGTGTGTGCGTGTACACATCTGCGTGTGTAAATCTTCTCTGTGTGTGCGTGTACACATCTGCGTGTGTAAATCTGCATGCGTGAGCATAGGTACATCTGCGTGTGTGCACATTTGGGCGCGCGCGCGCGTGTGCATCTCTGCATTTATGCACATCGCGTGTTCCATGGGGCCCAGGCGCCCCCTGGCGGCCACACTAGGGAAGTGCATGGGGAGCTTCCGAGCAACCCCCCCTCCCCCCCCCCCAAGCTGGGGTACCCTGGGGGTGGCGTTGCTGGGATGTGAAGGGATGGGTATCACCATGGAGACCGACAGGGATACAAGAGCCCTAAAGTGTCCGAGTCACAAATGCTCTGGCCCCCTCCCCTCCTCCACAGCAGCAAGCGCCCTGGGGTCCCCACGGGGGGGGGGGTGTTAGCCCCCCCCACACACACACTCCGCTTGGTGCTTAAGGCTCTGGGATAGAGCTATGCCATTCAAGCCCCTCTCCCCCAGCTCCAGATGTGCAGCAGCTGGCAGGCAGAGATTACCCAGGGGCCATAGCCTCCACCACAGCAGGACCGGGGGCGGAGCACAGGATGGGTGCGGGACATCGAGCGATGCCCAGGATCCTTTTGGCGGCTGCTTGGCATAGCAGGGGATTAACCACAGGACTGGGGGGGGGGGAGAGACCATCACTCAGCCCCCCACATTCTGGTGGGCACCTTCCCATGGGGCACTCGTGGGGGGGGGGCACCCATCATACAGCTATGGGGACACTGGCGAGCCCCTCCCCACAGGTTCCTGGGCGCTATGACAGGCACCGACCCACAGGCCTCGGGGCCCCTGGGGTGGGGCTGGGGGGCACCACTACAATTCCTCCAACGATCCAATCCATTCCGGCTTGTGCCCAGGTGAGAACGGGCCTTTCCCTCGAACTAGGGGGGCGTGGGTGCGCGCTGTGCCCAGGGCCAAGCAGACTTCAGGCGGAGGAACTGGCCAAGGGCTGGAGGGAAAGCCTGACCCCCTGTTCTGCTGTTGGGGAGACAGGTGCTACCCTGCCTGCAGGTGCGGCAGCCTCAGCTGGGGCCCGCCATCCCCATAGCCTGCAGCCTCTAGGGCCAAACACTTCCCCTTGGGGCTATGGGAGCGTCAGGGAAAAACCCACTCCCGGTGGCAGCCCTAAATGGGCAGGAGTGGGAGGAGAGAGCAGGAAGGCAGGGGCGTGGCTTGATATGGCCCTGCCCCGCCCTGCCCCGCCCTTCCTGTGGGTGACCTGGGGCGAGTCATTCTAGCCCAGGGCAATTCTAGACCACAGCCCTGTCCCTGCCCCCAAACCGGTGAGAATGGAGGGATCCCCTCAGCTCCCCCCCCCCCTTTGGCCATGGTGCCTTCGAAGCAGAGGGTGCGGGAAGATTTGGGGTGCTCGGCCTTCAAGCAGAGCCGGGTGGCAGAGCGGGGAGGCTGGGGGGGTCGAGGCAGGAGAGGAGATGGGGTTAGGGGGGCCACCGAGGCACATTTTTAAGGAACACTTATGAAAAATACATGTTGCAGGGCCTGCCTTGGACTTTTCACAAGTGTTCCGTAGCTGGCAGGCAGCCCTGGAGGGGGTGGAGGCCGAGGAGGAGCTAGAGGGGCAGGGATAGTGTGGCTGGGTAGCGGGGGGCTCTGGTGGGAATAGCTTCCCAAACGTGCAGCGCCCTGGCCGCTCTTTACGGCAGCGTCTGTCTCTCTGGGGCGGCGTGTGGCCTGGCCCAGAGGGCCCCGATCCAGCAGGTGTTGCCAGAGCTCAGGTGGGAGAGGCCGTAACCAGGTGCCGCTGCAGGCGCCCGGGGCAGCTTGAGTGCGTTTCTAGGAAACCGCCCGGCTGTTTTGGTTTCTGTGTTTGCACAAGCGGGGGCCGCGCAATCGGATCACATCACTGATACGCCTCTGGCGCTGTGCCAGGATACCACCCTGCCGGGGAGACACTCGGTGCAGCTGCTACACCTCTGCGGGGTAGGGGAATGCAGCACCTCATCCGGACCCTGCACCGGGGCTGCGGGGAAACGGGGGCAGACTACAGGGTGGGGGGGAAGAGCAATGGGGCAGCATGTCTGTGGGCATTGGGGAGAACGCCCCACACTGGGCCTCTTGCTCTGCAGCCCCCTAACAGCACACAGAGGCATGGCAATTGTCAGAGAATGCAAAGGGGGAAAAGCCCCCTCTTCTACTCTGCTCCCTGCAGCACAGCGCCCCCTAGCACCCTATTGGGGCGTGGGATTTGCACTGAGCGTCCCCTGCTCAGCGCCTGACCCTGCTCCCTGCAGCACAGCGCCCCCTACTGCTTTAGTCGATCCTTGGGCTTGGCACTGACAGCACCCTCTAGGGACTCTGTCAAGTTTTAGATCTGGGGGTCCAAAGCTGCAACATCCTCCGTGGCCCTTTGCCTCTGCCCTCGAGACCCCCAAATCCCCCCTCCCCCACCAATCATTTGGAGAACCATTTGTTTAAATAGTTTTATTAGTGTAGAAATGTAAATCTGGAGGCTCCGCCCGGCTGCGAGGGAAGCCACTGGGGACCCACCCCTGCCCCTGCTGGCACAATAACAATTGATTAGTAACTGAGGCTAAGCGCGCCCCCCCCCCTCCCCCCAAGAGTTTGTACACTCGGCCTGTGAGGCTGGAGCCGGGGAGGGGAGCGGGGCTGGACGGAGGAGACCCCTTCTCGGAGGTGCGTGTCCAGGCAGAGGGGCAGGAGCCAGTCTGGAGCCCCCCACAGCACTGGGCCCCAAGGGGGGTACCATGGGATGGAGTCAGGGGGGCAGAGGATCTGCGGGGTGCGCTGGCTCCGAGCAGGGTCCCTGGAATCCACGGGAGACGAGAGAGGCTGGATCCTCCCCCCGAGCGCGTCCGTCCTGCGGCCCCGCTCAGACGCAGAGGCTGAGCTCCTTGTGCACGGTGCACTTGCGGCACTGCACCACGCAGCACCAGTGGAAGCGGCACAGGCAGTTCTCCTCCAGCAGCAAGGTCTCGTCGCGGTGCCCGCGGCCGCAGCACAAGAGGTCGCAGCCGCTCACGTCCATGGCGGTGCTGTTGCAGACCCGCCCCCGGGTGCCCGGCGAGCCCGTCTTGCGGTTGGCCGCGCAGAAGTCAGGCGAATCGGCCGAGTAGATGAGGTCCTGCCGGTCGGGCGGCTTGATGTTGCGCCCCACGGGGATGAGGGTCTTGCCGTCGTTGCCCCCCATCACCTTGAAGGCCCCGTTGAAGCGCTCCAGCAGCTGGTCGCCCACCTCCCGGAAAGGTGGCATCTTCCTCCAGCAGGTGCGCAAGGTGCAGGAGCCCGAGAGTCCGTGACACTTGCACTCGGTCCGCATATGGCTCCTCACCGCCTGGGGAGGGAGGGAGAGAGAGAGAGTCACAGTGCACCGGCACCAAGCGGGCGCTGGCTCGGAGCCGCCGCGTAGCAGTGAGATGGGCAAAGGCAAGGCAGGCCCTCACCAAACAGAGCCCGGGATGAAGAGACAGCTGCCCTCCGACCCGCCACTAGGGGGCTCCTAAACCAAACCCTCATGGGGGCAGGAATGACCAGTGGGCACGGGGCTCAAAGCCCCAAGACAGCAGGTGACCCAGCTTGGGGGCTAGGGGAGGGCTCCGTCCCTCTGGCCAGAGCCTGAGCGGGCACTAATGTCTCAGCCAGCAACACCCAAATGGAAGGAGGAAGAAGACAGAGTGAGTGTGTGTGTGTGTGGGGGGGGTGCATGCACACACGTGTGTGTGGGGGTGTGTGCATATATCTGTGCTTGGATGGGTGTGTACACGTGTGTGTGAATATGTGTACCTGTGTGTGCATGAATGTGTGTGTGCACGTGTGTTGGGGATGCGTGTGCATGCATTTCTCTGGTGTGTGTGTGCAACTCCCTCAACCCCTGCTCTGTTTTCCCAGTTCCCATTGCCTCGTTGCCCTGTTGTGCCACAGAACCCAGCTGTGATGCCAGCCAGGAGACAGCAGATTGCCCCTGGCACGGTGCCTGCCCCTGCCATCCTCACCACGAGCGAGGTGGGCACTCCCACACAGCGTGTGGTGGCTAAAACTCTGCTGCCAGGGTCAGCCACCTCGCCCGTCGCTTTGACCACGTGCAGCCCCTCCTCTCCTCTCTTCACTGGCTTCCCCTTCCTGAACGAATCCTGCACAAGCTCCTAGTCTTCACCTATAAAGCTCTTCACAACCTTGCTCCCCCCTACCTCTCTGCACTTATCACCCTCCATGCTCCAGCCCGTGAACTCCGCTCCTCCTCTGTCCCCTCTCTCGCCCTCCCACGCCTCCCCTGCTCCCCTAACCGCCTTTGTCCCTTCTCCCTCACTGCCCCCCATGCCTGGAACTCCCTCCCTGCCCACATCCGCCTCGCCCCTCCCTTCGTACCTTCAAATCCCTCCTCAAGACCCACCTCTTCCGCTCTGCCCTCCCCGACTCCTCGCTCCCCTCCCCTAACTCCTGCTGATCCCCTCCATCCAGTACAATCTGTTCCCTGAGCTCTGCGTACTCATATCCTCACCACACGGACCAGCCAGCCAGCATTCTCGGTGTAACCAAGCCAAGCACGGACACCTGGGACCTCGCATCCTCGTGAATGTTACACTCCTTGTCTCTCCTTCTGTTCCCCTTCCTTCCTCTCCCCCCAACACACACACACACCCCGTCTCTCAGATTGTAAGCCCTAGGGCAGGGACCGTGTCTATTCCATTACTTTGTAAAGCACCAGGTACATTGCTGGCACTATATAAATGTTTGATGATAATAATAATAATTAATAATAAAAATAAAAAATAAATAAAGGAGTGTGTGTGCAGATGGCTCCCTGTCTGCTGGGTGTGTGTGTGCTGTGCGAGGGGGGTGCTGAGACCAGAGGCCTCTGCTCTCACTCTGCATGGGTGTATTTGAGGGGGGGGAGACCCCCTTCCTCCCCTCTGTGCTCCTTCCTGCAGCTCTAGTGCCTGCCCCCCAACAGGCAGTCACAACTGGAGTGGGAGATGATGGAGGGGCAGGGTGTCTGCAGGAAGGTGAGGAGCCACAGCTGGATGCAAGCCAGCGGCCGAGGACCGGAAGGGGGGAGCTAGGGCTGTAGCTTCAGAGGAGCTGGGGGTTGTGGAAGGAGCCATGATGGAGAAGGCTGGAGGGGAGTCTGGGGGAGCAGAGGGAGCGCTGTGTGGGGCACAATGGAGCTGTGTTAGATGCACTGGAGGAGCGACGTGTCTAGGGGCAGCCGAGCGGATGAGGGGCAGGACGCTCAGCCCACACTTGGGCTCAGATTACTGAGGGGAGAAGTGTGGGTAACTATGGGGCAAGACTGGGCTGGCTGTTGGACAGCCCCTGGCTCTGGGGAGGTTTGGGGCCTGCCATGGGGTGGTTCACGGCTGTGGGTGCACTGGAGCTGGCTGGCCCAGGGGCAGGTTAGGGGCGGGGGGGGGGGACTGTCGTTACCAGGCGCCCTGCCTCATTGTTGTGCAGGTCGATGAGGGTGCGGATGTCACTTTTGCCGCGTTTGCGCTTGGCGTCCATGAATTGACGGGATTTCTCGTAGCCGAAGTCGACGTCATCCCCACAGCCGCCCCACTCCCAGGCGGAGCCCTCCGCCCCAGGCAGAGCAGGGGGCAGGGGGGGGGCCCGGCTGCGGGTCGCCTCACAGCCACACTGGAGCAGCTCCCCCATGCTGCAGGCCTGGGTGACCGCGTGGCTCACGCCCGCCGCCGTAATCGCGTAGAGAAAGGCCGTCTCCCGGATATCTGCAGTGGGGAAAGAGAGAGCGTTGGGCAGGGCCTAGCCAGGTCAGGCCCGAGCCCTGCCCAGGGACAGGAGTGGGGTCCAACCGTGCCTGGGGGCTGGGCCTAGGGGTAGGGATGGAATCTGGGGGGGGGGGCTTGGAGGGAAGGGGGCTCAAGTCCTGCCCCCTTGGGAGGGGAGTGCCTACTAGGGCAGAACTCCAAACCTCTGCTGGGCGTTTCCATCTTGTTACCTGCATCCCAGGATTCTGTCTGGATCTGGGGCTTGCTTGTCTCCTCGCTCTGTCATGCCCCACCCCAGCTGTGGCTGCAGGTTGGTGGGGGGCTGGGGGTCTCTATCGCTCAGGAAGGGCTTTGCATCAGGAAAGGGAGGCACTTTGCCCTGTGCCGGGAGCTCCCTGCCCAGCTGGGAGAGTGGGGATTATTTGGGATGTGCTAGGGCTTTCTTGTGCAGGCAAGGGAGGGTCTGAGAGAATCCACACACACTACTAGTAGTAGAGGGTGTATCTAACATGCACACGCACACGCACACACACACACACACACACACCTTGTTTCAGTAACCACTATCTGCTCCTGCCTCCATCCAACATACACATGAAACATACATGTATAGTATACAAGCACCATATCTTAATATTTCATAGTCATGTTTGGTGTCATGCCACTCAGAATTAAGACAGGAATATAAACATGAGGAAATGTAGAAAAAACCCTATGGAATGAGAGTAAATAGATTATGAAGCTATGTTATGTACGAGGAATAAATTCAAACCCCCGATTGGGGCCCAGACATCCTGTCTGGGACAGTTAGCACAACAATGGGGGTGTTAAGAAATGCCAATGGGGGGCTACCTGGCCTGCATGCAGGATGAAGGAGATGAGACCCAAATGCTATGGGGTTGGTGGGAACTCTGGAATAACTGAGAAAGGTAGTTAGGGGTCATCAAGAGACAAAGAGAAGAGATTCAGTCATCCTGGAACTGACCAACACTGCAACTGCCAATAAGAAGCTGCACCCAGCTCTCAACATCAATGAGCGGAGAAGACAAGCCTTTAAGACCTAACTGAACTCTAAGCAGAGAACGGCATAGGGTAAGATTAGCTCAGAACTCACCTAGTAAGGTAGAACTGCGTTATCTTTGTGTGTTGTTTTATTGCACTCTCGACATATCTTGCACTGTATCTTAATCTTGATACACAAATTAAATTTCTTTTAACTTAGCCTGGTGTGTGTCTTTTAACTTTATACCGTATTATGGATCCTTACATTGGGGCGAGCCAGGGGAGGGAATTTCTGAGTTAGAGACTCCGACGAACCTTGTATTTCGTTTCTGTGCTTTGGGAAGCTCGGAGGTAAAGGCGACAGAGAGTTAACCCCTTACGGGGCGGAACAGTTCTGGGAAGAACTGGTCCAGTGGGGGCTGTAAGTGGGGAAACTGAGTCACAGCCAGCCCAGAGCAGGGAAGAGAGACCCCAGTCCCACCACAGTGCCAAGCCAGAACAGAAAAAATACCCCCAAACTGCGTATCAATGTGCAGAAACTAAAAAGTGAAGTGGTTGGACAGCTGCTTCTGGAACACAGCTCCTAGATTTGGAGCAAGCAGGCAAAGCATTCAGTCTCATCATCACACTCCATTTCTCCACGGTGATGATATCCTAGAGCTCAGCTAGTTAATACCCCAGCTTCTTGCAGTGCCCCCCGCCTGTTGTGGGCAGAGGACCACGTCACCCTTCTGAAGGGCATCATTTTAGGAGGGGGCAGAAGACACCCACAGATCTCTCCCACAACATTTGGGGTGAGAGGGGTGCCCCTCCATGCCACCCCAGATTGGGGGCTGGGAGGAAGGGGTGGCTGCGATGGGTGTGCCAGAGGGTGTCGTGTCTGCACCGACACCATTGCGGGCTGGAAGGCCCCAGGACGGTACTGAGGGATTTGGGGAGGATGGCACGGCCATGCGAGCGGGGGGAAGGGGGCAGGAGCTTGGTAGTGTAGGACGGCTGTGCGGGGGAGCTGGGGGAGCAGTGGGGCTGAGCTGAGAGCGGGGCAGCGTAGGGACGCAGCCCACCCAACTCCATGTTGGGGTAACTAGCCCCTATTTCCCAGTTCTTGACGGGCACCCAGTTCCTCCAAGCCATGTTGCCTCGCTCCATGCTGAGCACCCAGCCACACACACCCACCCTGCCGTACTAGGGCACTCAGCCCCCAATCCATGCTGCCCCCCATTCATGCCAGGACGCCATGCCCTCTCCCCAGTCCATACTAGTGTGATCAGACACCCCCCCAGTCCTTGCCCCCCATCCCAGG
>QEPC01014742.1:335546-350434 GCA_003113815.1 Sphenodon punctatus | reverse complement strand
CTCCCCCCCAGTCCATGCCCCCCATCCCAGGCGCCCCTGCCTGCCTGCCCCATCCCGCCCGCTGTAGGATGATTATTTATGGCGATGCTGCTGCCGCTGCGGGACACGAATTCCAGGCATCCTTCTCCCTGCCGGGACCTGCCGAAGCCAAAGGGGGATTCTCGGCGTGTTAATGCACCGGCACCGCCCCTGCCTGCCTGTCTGTCTGCCGGGGGCTCTGTCTGCCACTCGCCTGCCTGCCCCTCCCAGAGCCGGCTCCTACCCCCTCGCTCCCGCAGGAGCTGGCACCTGGGGGCAGGGGAAGCTGGGGGGGAGCCCAGTGCCTCCCCCCAGGATACAGCCCCCCAGTCCCTGTACCATCCTACCCCCTTGCCCCCACTAAGCCCACAGAATCCTAGAACTGGAGGGTACCTCAGAGGCCATCTAGTCCCACCTCCTGCTCCAAGCAGGATCTCCTCTGCCTCCAGCATCGCAGACAGATGCTCTGGTTTTGGAAACATCCCAGGGGGAGATTCCTCAGCCTCCCCAGGCAGCTGATTCCATTGTCCGACCCTTCTCACAGTGACTGGATGTTTTTCCTAATTCTGAACCTTAACGTTAGTCCATTCCCTCCCATTCCCTCTTCTGAGACCATGGAGTAGATTTGACCCTGGCCAACAGGGAGGAGTTAGTCCATCCCTGGGCCGGCCTGCTGGAGCAGAGGCCACTCCTAACCTTGCCCAGTCTGGTGGGACCAGCCCTCAGCTCCCCTGCTACCGGAGCCTGAGCAGACACTTCCCGGATCTGGGCCAGTGGGGTGTACTGGGTACAGTGCTGGCCTTGGACCTCGGAAGCCAGGGTTTCAAATCCTGTCCTAGCCATGAACTCACTGGATGACCCTGGGCAAGTCACAGTCTCTCAGTCAGTTTCCCCCATCTGTGAAATGGGAATGTGTGTGTGTTTCCCCTCAGCCTTGTCCATCCTAGATTGCGCCACCTGGGCCAGGACCTGTCTGTGTCTGCAAATCTGTGTGTGTCTGTGTAGTAGCAGTGGCCATGAGACGGCTGGTTCTGCCTCCCCCTGCTCGATGACAGTCTGAGCCTGGGGCTTTCCCCCTGGTTATCGGCTTAGACGCTGGGAAGGCAGATTTCTGAGAGCCCTTCTTGGATTGCTCAGCTCTCTTGTTCAAACACCAGAACCGGGCACCCTATCGTATCTCTGGGTAACGCCGCCTCCAGGAATCAGATGCCCATTAAATAAACGCACCCCGAGATGGATTTTAACAAGCCCTGTAGGGATGCAGGCCAGCTGGCACCCCACAAACCGGGAGACCTAATCCTGACACACAGGGACCCCGGGGTGGAGGAAGGTTGGCAGACAGGGCTGGCACAGCCCTTGGGGGCATTATCCAGGAGCAGCCCCAGACTTGTGGGGCTGGTGGGGACGTCTAGGGCAGGCTGTCCAGGTCACCAGGTCTATCAGAACAACTCCTTTCCCGGGGCAGCTCAGGGCCGTGGTTTTTCCACCCCCAGGACAGAATCAGCAGCCCTCAAAGGAGGGAGGCGTCCTCTCGAGCTGACATTAAAGCCGCTTACAGGGCTTGTCAGCCAGGGAAGGGCTATAATTAGATCCATGTTTCCACATACGACTGTGACCCAGGAAAATTACCCCATTGCTTAAGACCTAAACTTGTCTAGTCCAGCCCCCTGCTCTGAGGCCAGATTCCCATCCCCGAAAGGCATTTCTCTTCCGGGCAGGGGATCCCACACCCGCCCTGGTCAACTTGCTGCAAGGGACAGTTAGGAAGTTCCTTGCCCGCCTTAATCTAACCTAGATCTACCTTGCTGTAATTTGACCCCATTGCCAGCTGGGGCCATGAAGGAAAACCCCACCTTCTTTACAGCAGTCTTTGAAATCTTTGAAGCCTGTTATCATGCCCCCCCCCCCTTCCTCCCTTAATCTTCTCCTCTCCAGGCTAAACAGCCCCAGCTCCTCCAGCCTCTCCTCCTTGCATTCCAAACCCTTTGCTGCTCTCCTTTGAACCCGCTCCAGTTTGTCGGAGTGCACAGCCGAGGGGGATTATCAGGCACCCGATTTCAAACGAGCAAAAGGAAGTGTTTGGTCTCGCGCAGAATGCAATCGACCAGTGGAACGCCTTGCCACGGGACGTTGCGACGACCAAGAGGATAACTCGTTCCCAAATGGAAGAGACAGCTTCACAGAGGAGAGGGTCGCTGCTGAGCAGACTGCTGCTTGCATCCCCAGGATGCAGGGGGACATGGGGATTCCTTATGGCTCAGTCTCTGTGAATCCAGGCAAGTTAGCTGGAGCGCAAGAACTGTATGTAAATTCAGGAAGGTCAGCTCCTTAAACCAGTTTAATGCTAAACCAGAGCGAGGCGCGGTGTAGACGAGCCCAACCTAAAGCCCGTCTTGATTTCAAGACCCTAAGGCTGCGTCCACACTAGACGCTTGCAAACACCCCCCACTCCATGCAGTGCCACCTGGCAGTGGTGTGGCAGAGGCAGAAGATGTCCGAGTGGCCCTAACAAATGGAGAATCCCCCCTCCCTGCATTTATTTATTTTATTTTATTTATTTGAATACCCTTTTACCCCGCATCCTCCCGCACCATGGCAGCTCGGAGCAGCGAACAACATATAAAATCTAACAATAAAACTAGATATTCAAATATTTTAAAATGCCTAAAAGGCAGAATGCTAAGAGGCAATAAAAGACACCCCCAAGCTCCTCACTTCCCCCAAGGCCCGGCGGAACAACCAGGTTTTACACGATCTTCTTAAAGAGGGGAGGTCTGGGGATAAACGGCCTCCATCAAGACGGGGGTCCACAGCCAAGGTGCGGCCACCGAGAAAGCCCTCCCCACCGTCACCACTCAGGATACCCGGGGGAAACTCGAGTCGGGCGCCCTCAGCCGACCTCAGGGGCCACGAAATGACCCGGGGCCTGAGGCGGTCTCGCAGATACACAGACCCCAGGCCGTTTAGGGCTTTAAAGGTCATCACCAACACTTTGAATTGGGCCCGGTAGACTATTGGCAGCCGGTGCAGAGAACGGAGCGCCAGTGTCATGTGCTCGCGGCGACCCGTCCCTGTTAAGAGACGAGCCGCCGCATTCTGCACCAGCTGCAGCCTCCGGACCGTCTTCAAAGGTAGCCCCACATGAGTGCGTTACAGTCGTCCAATCGAGAGAGAATGAAAGCATGGACGATGGTGGCCAGGACTGAGTCGGAGACATACGGCCGAAGCCGTCGCACCCGATGTAACTGGTGAAATGCTCCCCTCACCACAGCCGCCACCTGACAATCCAGGCGAAGCTGTGGGTCGAGGAGCAGCCCCAGACTACAGACCTGAGTGTCTAGAGGGGGGCAGACCCTGCCGATAATGGGAGCTACCACCCCCTCAGCCCTCCCCACCACCATCACCTCCGTCTTGTCAGGATTCAGTCTCAGTCGATTCGCCCTTATCCAGTCCCACACAGCCGCCGAGCACCGGGTGAGCACTGAGACTGCCGGGCCTGGATCTCCGGGAAACGAGAGGTAAAGCTGTGTATCGTCGGCATACTGATGACATCGCACACCGAACCCCCTCACGACCTTGCCCAAAGGCTGCATGTCCACGTTGAACAGGAGAGGGAACAGAATAGAGCCCTGCGGGACTCCACACGTGAGGTCCCGGGGAGATGATGCACATTCCCCGAGAAACACCCGCTGAGTTCTCCCTGCCAGGAATGAGCGGAACCATTCAAGAACAATCTCACTCACCCCGGCCCGGTCCCGCAGCCTCGTCACAAACATCCCGTGATCAACGGTATCAAACGCTGCCGACAGATCCAACAAGATCAAAATAGATGATCTGCCCTGATCTAATTCACCGCGTAGGTCATCTATCAAGGCCACAAGTGCAGTCTCCGTGCCGAACCCAGGGCGAAAGCCAGACTGCGAGGGACCAAGAAAACCGACTCGGTCCAGATGCCCCTGTAACTGCAGGTCCACCACCCGTTCAATAACCTTCCCTAAAAAGGGAAGGTTAGAGACTGGCCAATAACTGGCCGGGGAGTCAACGCTCAAAAATGGTTTCTTGAGCAGGGGCCGCCCCACCGCCTCCTTGAAACGACTCGGTACCCTGCCCTCCCCAAGGGAGGCATTGACCACCTCCGCCAGCAGCAGCCCTAATGTCTCCCGGCTGGCTTTCACCAGCCAGGACGGGCATGGATCTAACTCACAACAGGTGGCCTGCATTGTCCCAAGGACCTCCGCCGCGTCCGCGGGCAACACCCACTGAAGCTGACATGGCGGGGCTTCCCCTACCTCTAGTCCACGACCTGTCGTAAGTGCAGCATCGAGATCATGATGAATCTGAGCGATTTTATCCGCAAAAAAGTCAGCAAACATGTCACAGCGGGCACTGGAAAATTCCAGTTCCAGGCGGAGAGAGGCCGGACTGACCAGCCGCTGCACCACCCGGAAAAGCTCCGCTGGACGTGACTTTGCAGATGAAATGAGGGCAGCAAAGTATTCTGTCCCATCCTTAGGCAGGCTGTTCCAATGGTTAACCACCCCCCCATTACAAATTGCTCCTTTCCTGAATTTGTCTTGCTTCAGTCTCCAGTTGCTGGATCTCTCTGCATCTTTGTTGGATTAAAGAGGTGCCTTCTTCCAGCAATTGTGATCATCATCTTCACACTGTTCCTTCCAACCCAACCCTTGCTGTTTGGCAAGGTGAGGAAGTGTGAGCTCCTGCTACCCAGGGCCACAGTGAGGAACAGATGCCAGGAGTCTAGCACGGCGGCACCTGGCCACACAGCGAACATGAAACGGTTATCCATGCGGATACTGGTTGCCATCAGATTTGTGGTAACTGAGGGTGTTTTTACAAAAGCAAGAAATTCACGGGTTGCAGCAATCTACCGCGACCACAAGGCCGCAGTAACATTCCCACGAGGGTTTCTTTACACGACCACCCGTATCACTCATGAGGCATATGACGCCTGTTCAGCCACATTGACCCCACCTTCACCGCCGATGGTCGCCGAGAGAGACAGCGACCTTGGACAAACCATAAATGGGGTGTACGGAGCGGAGCCCTTCTCCAGCGTTTCAAAATGGCGATCGGAGGAATCTCGCGCCAGTGGCATCTCAGCGTTGATTTGTGGTTTTATGGCGTGAGTCTTGGAAAGCACATTAATAAACCACCGATGTCGGGTTAAAACCTGTATTAAGATGTGGAAATTTACACCTGAAACGTGGGAGAGTCGTTCACACGTGAATTGCCTGCTCGCGGGAGATATGGCCTTGGGTAAAAACACCCTCCGAGCCGAGCATGATCGGTTACCCAGGAGTAGCTGTTTATTAACCAGTTGTTTTTAAGCAAGTTACCATCATTTACCACTTTGTGGCAGTTCATTTGCATATTCCTGCCTCCTGTCCCACAGATGCCGGTTCGTTCCGTTTGCTCATCGTTCTTTCTCCGTTTCTCTCCTCCTGCCCCTCCGCCCCCGGACCCTGGTTTCCAGCCTAACTCTGTCTCCTCCCGGAGTCTGGGTTCAAAGCTGTTAGACGTAGCTTAGCTCTCGGTCTGGAAGTAAGGATGTGGGGAAACGGTGAATGGGTGATTCGGTGACAGTGACAAGGTCTTCGTGACTATTCAGCCACCGATCCCTTAGCCAATTAGGCCTCTGGAATTTTGGTTACTAACTGTAGTTACAGAATGAATGCTGTTTCTGGTCTGGTGCTACCCAGCCCCTGCATCCGAGTGAACAGCTGATTCACTAAGTGGACGAGGTGGGATGAGCTCCTCTCATGGCTAAATTAGAGCGCGAGAGGTCAAGGGACAGAGCTTTGAAAACATAAGCACAGAGTCCCTGTCCCAACTGGCTCAGGCCAATGATCCATCCAGCCCTGTATCCTGTCTCTGACAGTGTCAGCACTAGACGCTTTAGGGGAAGGGTCCATAGATGGAAGGATCCTCTCCCTGTCATTCACTGCGAGATCCCGGCATCCAGAGGTCTCCTCCTGTGTCCCGTTTGGATCATGGGCATTTCTGGGCTGATCAATCCCCTGTGAATTTAGTCAATCCTTTTCTGAAGCCGCCTGTGCTATTCACAACCTTCCCTGGCAATGAGTTCCGCAGGTTAATTGTGCACTGTGTGATAAAACCACTTCCTTGTGTTTGCTTTAGCCCTGACGCCTGTTTGTTTCATCAGGCATCACCTAGTGCAAGAATTATGAGAAAGGAGAAGAGAGTTATAACTGCGAGTGTTTCATAAACGCGCCTCTCTCGTATCTCCTGCGCGGTGGTTATCCCAGGGCCAGACCTGGGAACATGCGGGGGCAGAGGCAGAACAAGGGCAAGGGGGAGTTGTCCCTCCCAGCCCCCATGACCTGCCTCTTCCCACAGATCTGGAGCAGTGCTAGGGACACGCAGCGACTCAGCCCAAGACAGGGCTGAGGGGGCTTTATTTTCCACCCATCTATGGGGGTGCAGGAGGCAGCGGTGGGGGGGATACTGTGGGGACACGCAGGAGCACAGCACATGGGAGGGAGGGGGGCAGTAAATCACTCCCAGACACACACAAACCCTGGAGCTTTATTAAAGCCCACGCACCACTGTCTACGAGCCCCGGTAATTGCTTCATTGAAAGCCAGGGAGACGCGTCACTGTAGTAAACCTTCCGCTTGCGGCAGTGACCTGCACCTCACACACACACACACACACACACATGGCTATATGCACAGATGTGCATGTGAATGTCTGCATACCTGTACACACACACACATGTACATAACATTCCCCCCCCACACACACACATGTGCCATACACACACACACACACACACACACACACACACGACACAGGTTCATCCAAGGTCATTCCTCACAGCCAGGCCAGGGCAGCAGGTGGTGATGGGTCAATAGGGCATCTGTGCCTACACCGCTCTGCTGAGGTGCCTCCCTTTCCCTGTCCGTGGAACGTGACAGCCATGCATTTCCTCCTCCCCAGATAACTGGGACACCCCTCTCCCCCAGTAGAAGAGGGGGTCCCTGCAAGGGAGGGAGGGGTACTGCCCAAGCGGTTTGTTTGCGTTGCCCCTCCAAGGAGCAGGGCTCACCCTGTTGCAGGATCTTGCCGAAGTACTTGCTGTGGCTGGTGCAGTTCCAGCGCCGGAAGCGGAACTGGTATTGGCACTCACGCACACCCAGCCTGGCGCCCTTGGCCACCTCCTGCACGATCTCGGGCTCCGTCTGGCACAGCTCGGCCTGCTTCCCCGCCAGCCGCTTGGTCTTCCGGCAGATGCTGTTGGGATCCATGACCAGTGGGCTACCCACTGCCCTAGAGAGAGGGAGCAGAGATGAGACAGAGCCCTGGCCCTGGTGCAGCTGGGGACAGGCCAGTGGGTGGGTGGGCCACAGAGTTAGTGCATCTCTCTGAGAATGAGGTTGCACCCCAACTCCCTGCTAGTGGGAGCATCTTTCCAAATCTCTCCGGGGCCAAATGATCCACCAGCCGCCAACGGGCACTTTGGGGGCAGAATACGGAGGTCAGCCGGGCACACAGGAAGGGATGAACCTGCGGGGGAAGAGCGAGGCAAGGACCAATTCGCCAAAACAGGAGGAGACAATGGGCGGCAGGTCCAGGCAGTGCCCAGCACTGGGAGACGCTTTCCAGGGGTGCCCGGCTGTGGCGGAGAGAGATGGGGATCCAGGGACAGGTTAGTGCGCAGCTTGGGGGAGGAGGCTGGCAGTGCCCAGATTGCCTGCCCCCTGCTGCTGCTGCTGCTGCTCCATGTCCCGGGCAAACCTTGCATAGCTCTGCAGAGAACCTGCCTTTGGGTCTGAGTGTCTCTGATGTGGAGGGGGGCAGCAGCAGGTGATGATGGTCACTTGTCCTCTCTATTGGCCTAAGGAGCCAAGGCAGGCCCTGCAACATGTATTTTTCATAAACGTTCCTTAAATATTCACAACGGTGCCCCCCACCCCTAACTATGGGGTCCCAGAAGCAGAGAAAAGAGCAGGGACTAAGCTGGTCAGTCACCCTGAGTCGCCCTGTGCTGAGGCCGGCCATGACAACGGGGCCAATAAAAGAGACCCCTGAACTCTTCCTTTTGGGACCCTCTCTTGTGGGAGAGGAAAGGGTAGGATGGTCGTACCTCCCCTTTAAAAGAGGAGACTTATGAAAAATACATGGGGCAGGGCTGCACTGCGTATGCAAAATACATGGGGCAGGGCTGCACTGCGTATGCAAAATACATGGGGCAGGGCTGCATTGCGTATGCAAAATACATGGGGCAGGGCTGCACTGCGTATGCAAAATACATGGGGCAGGGCTACATTGCGTATGCAAAATACATGGGGCAGGGCTTTATTGCTTATGCAAAATACATGGGGCAGGGCTTTATTGCTTATGCAAAATACATGGGGCAGGGCTGCATCATGTATTTTGCATCAGCGTCCTCTTTTCAAGGCAAGGTCTGGCTCCCCTAGGAAAGAGGCAGCACCTGGAGGCAGGAGGGGAGTGCTCGGGGGGGGGGGTTGCTTGTTCACGCTGTAAAGCGCTTTCCCGCCGCAGCCTCCCTCGGCAAGGAGCTCTCATGGTTTCTGACTCTTCCAGCCCACAAGACCCTGGGCCGAATTCACCTCTGAAGAAGCCAGAAGGCACCGTGCCAGGAACTGGCCTGACTCAAGAGGGGGAAGTTTCCTCTAAGGCCCAAAGGGGAAAACCTCAGAAACTCCATGGGCCTGATCCTGGCCTCAGTAGCACTGGTGTAAATCTGGAGCAACTTCATTGGGGCAAATAGAGATACTCTGGACTAAGACCCTCAGGGGGACGGCAGATTATCCAGGGGCATGCAGCAGCAGCGGGGGCATTCTGGGCACTGCCACCTGCCCTCGCTTTCCATCCTCCCCCAAGCTGGGCACTAGCCTATCCCAGTGGCTCCCAGATCCCCATCTCTCTCTGCCACAGCCGAGCGTCCCTGGGCACTGCCCGGACCCGCCACACAGTCGTGGAATGTCTCCTCCCTGCGGCACTGGGGGAGGGCAGCCCGAGGGCGGCGCGGGGGGGTGGGCGGCTTGGAGAAGAGCTACATGACCTTGTGGGAGATAAAGGCCTCAGAAGCCCCCTGGCTGCTCTCCAGCCTCCTTCTCTGCTGCTGAGCTCACCTAGTCCCCATGCCCTCGCCCCAGACCGCTCTGGGGAGGCAAGAGAGGCTTCAGAGTCTGTGTGTGTGTGTGTGTGTGAGCATGTATGTCCACGTGTGCGTGTGAGCATGTGTGTGAGCATGCATGTGCGTGTGTGTGTGTACGCATGCATGGGAGCATGTGTGCATGTATGTGTGTGTGCGCATGTGTGTGAGCATTTGTGTACATGTATGTGTGTGTGCGCATATGTATGTGAGCATGTGTGCATGTGTGTATGAGCATTTGTGTGTGTGTGTGTGAGCGTGCATGTGTGTTCACATATGTGCAAACCTGTATGTGTGTGCATGTGTGTGTATGTGTGTATGTGTGTGTATATGTGTGCATGTGTTTGTGTGCATGTGTGTGTATGTGTGTATATGTGTGTGCATGTGTGTGTGTACATTTGTGTATGTGTCCATGTGTGTGTGTGTATGTGTCTGCATGAGTGTGAGTGTGTGTGTGTGTGTGCGTGCATGTGTGAGCATGAGTGTATGAGTGTGTGTGTGTGTGTGTGTGTGTGTGTGTGCATTTGAGTCAGCGAAATCCCCTCCAGCCTTGCACAATAGTCCTTCCCCCCACACCATCCCGACACCAGCTGCTTTCCTGACTGGACTGTAAGTAACCCAAGGAGCAGAGACCAGGAACAAATTGCCCTGGAGCTGCCTGCCTCCCAGAAAGAGCTGCCCCTGAGCAAATTGCCACCCACAGCCAGTGCTACTTGCTTGTAGAGGAACTCAATGGAATGGCTCGTCCGCTCCAACAGGAACGGCGAGTGGCAAGTTGCTCTGGGGCGATCGTTTTGTGGGCACAAGCCCCAGCAGCCACGGGATACAACGGAGCAGAGGCGACTTTGGGCTGGATATGGGGGGTGGGGGGAGGCCAGCACCTTCCAGGCAGTTTGTTACCACCAGGCCCAGGAGTCCCAGAGCCCCTCTGCCCTGACACCCAGGGGATGGGCTAGGTGGATCTCCAGGGTCTCCCAGGCGCTGACCTCCACTGGCCTCTCACAAGGAGAGAAGGTGTTGCCTGATGCGCAGCGCTGAGATAATGGTTTGGGCTCCAGTCAAAACTCAGCCCAGTTCCCACGGGTTGGGAAGATGCTTTATCCAGCTGGATGATTCAGCCAAGCGATCTTGCCAGGGGATTCCCAGCAGCTCCCCAGCTCCAACGCTGAGCTCCATCCCCAGCTCAGCAAACCTCCCCCAAGGAGGAGGAAGAGGCTCCCCTAGCCTTGGCCCAGTCGTAGAGGATCTGCTTGGAGCATCCCTCGACTGGACAGAGACCTGCAAGGAGCCTCCGTCAGCAGGATGGTCCACACATGTTGAAGCTACACCTCCCCCTCCTGGCCACCCCAGCACAGCAACGCTGCCTCCAGGCCCAGTTCCTGGCATTCCCACAACGCCCCTTCCCCCTAATCCTTGGTACTTCCAGCATAACCACGCCATGCCGCCCCAAACCCCCCAGCATCCCAATCCCATCAAACTGGGAGAAGATGCTGGGTCTCCCTATGTCCCCTCTGGAAAGGGTTCCCCAACCTCTCTCGATGCAGGAGAGGCTCCCTTCTGGGGTAGGGTTGCCAGCCAGAGAGGCCTATTTTTTTCCAGGACACTTATGAAAAATACATGTCTCAGGCCTTAGGCACCAGTGCAGGGCCCTGCAACATGTATTTTTCATAAGTGTCCTGGAAAAATGTGCCTCTGTGGCAACCCTATACTGTGGACCTTCCCCAAATTCTACTCTCGCCAAAATGGCGGCATGCAAATTCCCCAAAGAGGACAGGGTGGCGATTGGCTCAGATCCTTCTGATGTCACAATGACCCCACTTGGGGCAGGGAGAGAAGCAGGGTGGGCCACACATGGCTCTGGGGCAGTTGCGATGGCGCAGCAGTGGGGCTGGGCGCTGCACTGATTGCCGCCGGTTGGGGCGGGAAGGTGGGTTGAGCTTTCGGACTGGGGCTGGCAGGATATCCATGCAGTTCCCTGTAGGAGCAAGAAGCCTTTGATTTCACCTTGGGCTCCAGTAATCTGCAAGCCACGAGCTCGGCTTGGGTAAGCAATAGATAGGCCCACTATCAGCTGATCTCAGTCACATGATTCTGGGATGACCCCCTCCTGCCTGTCCCCCTGAACTGCATCCCCTTCTGCTGCCCCCGAACCAACATACACCCCGAACAGGGAATCCAACAGTGACCGAATCCACTGGAAGAAGAGGAGTTGGGGACAACGATGGCGGCCCAGGAAGAAGAGAGGTAGAGGTGGCAGCCCAGGCGATGCCCTGATGGCAGATTGGCTCTGGGGCAGCAGATTAGAAACCCCTGCTCCAAATTCTGCATCTCTTTCTTCCCTGGCGATGAGTCACTCAGCCCATCCCAGGGCAGAGAAGGTGAAGGTGCAGCAGGGCACGCAGAAGGGCGACGGTGCCGTGAGCAAGTCTGCTCCCCGCAGGGGTTGGCACGGGCGTTCGCCTGGCAAGGAGACACTTGGCTTTGCCAGGACAAGAGAAGAGCAGGCGGCTCAGGAGAAACGGACTCAGTCTGGGGTCCTGCGCTTTGAGAAGGATGCAGACAAACTGGAGAGGGTCCAGGGCGGCGCGGCGCAGTCTAGAAGTGCACTACTGCTCCCTTGGTCCAGAGACAGGACACTGGGCTGGATGGAACACTGCACGTGACTGGTGTGTTTTCAGAAAGAGAACAGCTGTCCCCCCTCCAGGTGAAATGTGCCTCATCCCTTCCACCTTCAGAGTCCCAGAGAACAGGAAAGGACAGAGCCCAATTGTTCTCTGTGGGCACCTAAGGGAGGACGGGGGAGCTGCAGACATTTATTTATTTATTTCATGGTATTTTTACCCCGCCCCTCCTGAAACAGCTCGGGGCGGCTGGGGGATTTGGGTTCAATGCTAGCAATTCTTTCCTGACCCCTAGAATGGCTGGGCACGGGCAGCGGGCGTCCCCAGCACAGGAAGTGTTGGGATGCACATTGGACACAGTGGCTCTTGGTTTAATCTAGCCTGCCTTGGTGCAGGGCACAGAGGAGATGACCCCCTTGCACAGAGCGTGGGGCTGGGTTAGTCCCACGCAGCGAGCAGGGAGACCAGAAGCGAAACGGTCCCTCTTCTATGAGCCTGCACATTATTCTACCCCGGGCCATTGCATCAGTCACTGTGGGCAGGGCCTGAATTGGTGTATTTTTCATAAGTGTTCCTTAAAACTTTGCATGGGTGGCAACTCTTCTCCCCTGTCTCTCCCACTGCCCCCTCTCCCTGTCTCCCCCTCCTTGTCTTTTAGATTGCAAGCCACAGGCAGGGACCGCGTCTATTTCTGTGTTCTGTACAGCGCCAGGCACATGGCTGGTGCTATATAAATGTTTATAATAATAATAACTCTAGATGGAGGAGCACGAGCTTCTGGACTTTGTGGTCCTTCTGATGTGTTCTTTGGGCTGGCGGCAGGGAAGGGAAGAGCCTCCAGCAGCACAGTGCCCCCACACCACCACACACAGGGGAGGGCACTGAGACTCCCCCTCCTGAGTGAGTCCCCATCCCCGCAGGAGAGCACTGAATCAAAGGGGGCAGGACCACCACCCCCTTTTAACACAGCAGCTGGAGCGTCACTGGCATTTTCACGAGTGAGCCTCGCCCCAGTACAGCAGTGGGGAACTGGAGTCTGAAGCCCCAGGAATATTCCCCACAGCACAGAACCCCCTGGTGTCCACCTGGGCTCAGCACTGAGTCAGAGGAGAGAGCCCCCCCCCCAGTGAGCCCCCATCCACACGCCCCTTTCTCTGCAAATGGATACAAACTCAGGAAATCAAGGTGTCCAGAAACAAACCGTTCCTCTCCTTTTGAAGATTTGCCAGAGATCTGCATTCTCTTGAAGGGGGCAGGGGAGCCAGGACTCCTGGGTCCCGCCCTCAGCTTTGCCTCTGACCCTGTGCCCTCTCCTCTACATGCCAGACCCTTCTCCCCAGAAGGAAGCTGTGAGCTAAGATTAGTGCTTTGTGACCCGGGCATGGAGGGGGCCAGGAACCTAGGGTCTTCAGTTTGTACGAAAGTATTTGCCCCCAAAGCTTGAATCCCCCAACTATAGCCCGTTGCAGAGGCCTGATACTGCAGGTGCCTGGGAGCTCCCAGAGCTCCCAGTGTCTGCTGGAGTGAGAACAGATGGGTTTGCCACCTGGCCTGCATAAATGCAGAGTCATCTGGAGGCCTTGTCCCTGGTGGGGGGAGCCCTCATTTTTCAGAGCTGAGAAATTCTTAGCTATGTGAATGAATGCACCAATGCTTGCCTGAGTCTGCAGAGAGCCTGGGACCATTGTTCCCCAAGGAGGGCACTGCCCGAGTATAATTGGCACCTGCTTGGATCGGCAGAGAACCTGGGACCATTGTTCCCAGAGGAGAGCACTGCCCGAGTATAACTGGCACCTACTTGGATCTGCAGAGAGCCTGAGCCAATAGCCCAGGGGGAAAGAGGGGAGTGTGTCTGTACCGGGACCATCAGAGGATGAGTGTCCCTCCAACATATGGGGCAATATTACTCCACTGTGGCCTGATGGAGAATTGGGGTGACAGTATGGTGTACTTGTAGGTGCTGGGGGGCAGAGGCGGTGACACAGCTGTACCAAGGGTACTGGGGGTTGTCGAGTTTGGTAATAGGGCAGCTACGCTGAGGCTGGGGAAGCTTGGGGGGATGGGATGGCATGGCGGTGCTGGGGGTGTTGGCAGAGAGCATCCCTCCAACAGATCTGTACTGCAGTTGCATTACTTCTCTCACTCTCCTACTGTTCAAGCAATTATCCCCCACCCATCTCTGCATGACACAGGGTATTGAAAACAAAATGCCCTGCTCCAAGTCTTTCAGATGTGTTAATGGGCTGGGGGCTGACTGAGAACTCTGAGGAGTAGCAAGCAGTAAAAGTAGCTGCAGTAACTTTATTTTTCCAAGCTCCTAGATATATACCCAGCTTCTCAGGAGAGGGGAAAAGAAGCTTAATTTTTCTTTAAAGAAGCTGACAGTGACAGGAGACATGAGTGTGCAGGATTCCTGTCATGACAGCAAGGCTTAGCTACCCTGCCACACTGCTCCTGCTGTCGTAGAACCTTGAAAAGGTTGTTGATAGATCAAGAATTTAAATCTGGTCCTCATAATGGGCTACGGCTGTGATTTCTTTCACTTTTTCTTTTTAAAACAATAAATTAAAAAATTCAGCCCAGCCTCAGTGCACCGGCCTATGAGAGAATCCACATAACCTCATTTCCCAGAGAATCTACCCAGGAGGAGGCGTGTCTGGAGGAACTGGGTGATGGATGCTTTGCCGTTAGTGCATAGTACCACTAGCTTTGGTGAGGTTGGGGCAGTGCTGTGAAAGGGGCTTAGAGCAAAGATTAGAAAGACAATAGTCAAAACTAAGTTATGAAAGAGGTTATTAAATGGATGTGCGATTCCTTCTTTTTTTTAGATTGGTTTATTTTTCAGCTCACCCTCAAAATTAGGTATTTGTGAAATGTGCATACATTCATACATATTGACACACGTACATTTTATGCACATTGTGTTCTACGTAGCGGGCGAAGGAAATCTCCCTCTTGGCAATTCTGGTGAATGCTGGGGCATTGAACTGGGATGGGTTGGAGCATTGAGCTGGGGAGAGATGCTGGGGCATTGGGCTGGGGGAGAGAGGGTTGGAGCACTGGGCCGGGGGGAGATGCTGGGGAAC
>QEPC01014742.1:298184-309056 GCA_003113815.1 Sphenodon punctatus | reverse complement strand
GCCCAGCCCTGTGCCCCCCAACCCGGCAGAGCCATGCCCAGTCCTATGCTCCCCAACCTGACACAGCCATGCCCAGTCCTGTGCCCCCCGGCCTGGCAGAGCCATGCCCAGCCCAGTGCCCCCCAGCCCAGCAGAGCCATGCCCAGCCCAGTGCCCCCCAGCCTGGCAGAGCCATGCCCAGTCCTGTGCCCCCCAGTCTGGCAGAGCCATGCCCAGCCCTGTGCTCCCCAACCCGGCAGAGCCATGCCCAGCCCTGTATCCCCCAGCCCAGCAGAGCCATGCCCAGCCCTGTGCTCCCCAACCTGGCAGAGCCATGCCCAGTCCTGTGCCCCCCGGCCTGGCAGAGCCATGCCCAGCCCTGTGCTCCCCAACCCGACACAGCTATGCCCAGTCCTGTGCCCCCCAGCCCGGTAGAGCCATGCCCAGTCCTGTGCCCCCCAGCCTGGCAGAATCATGCCCTTTCCTGTGCCCCCCAGCCCGGCAGAGCCATGCCCAATCCTATGCCCACTGGCCCAACAGAGCCATGCCCCAGTGCCCCCCTTGGCAGAGCTATGCCCAGCCCCAATGCCCCCACCCCGGCAGAGCCATGCCCAGCCCTGTGCTCCCAGCCTGGAAGAGCCATGCCCAGCCTCAGTGCCCCCAGCCCAGCAGAGCCATGCTCCATTGCTCCCCAGCCTGGCAGTGCTATGCCCTGCACTGTGCCCCCCAGCCTGGCAGAGTCATGCCCCAGTACCCCCCAGCCTGACTGAGTCATGCCCAGCCTCAGTGCCCCCCAGCCTAGCAGAGCCCTTCCTAGCCCTGTGACCCCCAGCCTGGCAGAGCCATGCCCAGCCTCAATGCCCCACAGCCTGGCAGAGCCGTGCCCATCCCTGTGCCCCTCCAGCCTGATGGAGCTGTGCCCCTGAACCTGGCAGAGCCCTGGGCCCCCAGTCCGACAGAGCTATGCCCATCAACCTGGCAGAATCATGCCATCCCTGTGCTCCCAGCCTGACAGAGCCGTGCCCAGACCTGTGCCCCCCAGCTTGGTAGAGCCATGCGCAGCCCCAGTGTCCCCTTCCTGGAAGAGGCATGGCCACTTCCAGTGTGCCCCAGTCTGGCAGAGCAGTGCTCGGATCTAGTGACCACCAATCTGGCAGAGCCATGCCCACACCCAGTGCCTCCTGAGAACTGTGCCCTTCTCTGTGCCCTAGCCTGGCAGAGCTGTGTCCACCCGTACACACCCAGCCAGGCAGAGCCATAAATCACCCCCTGCTTCCCCCACCAACACACGCCTGTCAGAGCCCTGTCCTGGCCCATTCTCCCCAGCAATGCCCAAGTTGCAGAGCTCCGTCTAATCCACTTGGCAGTGCCTGAACTGGCAGTGCCCAGTGTTGCCGACTCATTCTCACAGAGCTGTTACTCACCCCCTCCCATCCTGCAAGAATTGGGGGGGGGGGGGAGCCTGATAATTTCACCAGCGGGTGGATTTAGAACAAACAAAAGGGCTGTCATACTTTCTCACTCAGCATGTGACCGACTTGTGGAACTCCTTGCTGTGGGATGCTGCGGGGGATGGGGGGGATAATATAACTGGGTAAAAATAAAAACCATTAGCCATGTTCACAGGGAGGATTCATCCATCAATGGCCATTAGCTAAGTTACTGAGAGAGCACGGCGTTGTGTTCGCACAAGAGAGTGACCCAACCCTTGTTGGGCAGGAATGATGACCAAGGCCACCCCACATGTACCTTGTGCACAGTTTCCCCCTTTTCACTAAGGGGGTCCTCCCTCCCTCCCAGTGGGACCCTAAACACTTGTAGGGCCCACGAAGGGTGTCCTTGAGAAGGGTCCCCCAGGGGCCCTGCGTTTTATCTTCACCCTGGGCCCCACAAATTGTAAGGCCGGTGTTACTGCTTCTTACACCCATTCAGGGTTGCAAAAGGGGCAGCTGGAATTTGACCAAAGAAACTGTTTTGTTTTGTTCCACACCAAGAACCCCCCCTTCTCCCTATTTTTTATCCAAGTGACCAAGAGCGAAGCTTCCCTGAGGGTTTAAATTTCCCCAAAATTTCTCTCCAAACTGGAAAATAGATATATTTATTTAGTGCCCTCTTGTGGGGGCCAACTGCCCGTGGCTTTTCCACAATGAGGGCACGCAGGGAGGCTTGTCAAAGCCTGAACCTGCTCACCTTCTGGAAGCGATGTGAGACCTTTCTGCTTGCCCAGGCGTTTGGCTGGCAGAGATAGGGTCAGAAAGGGAGCTCGGGATAGGCTGGGGGGAGGGGGGCGCTGGTTTGTTTGGTTTTTTAAAGATGTTTTTATATGTTGTATGCTTCCCTGAGCCATGACAGGAAGGGCGGGGTATCAATCTGAATAAATAACAAATAATAAATGAATGTTCAGGGAAGGTGACAGCACATAAAAGCATAAATTGTCATTAATCTCAATGTCAAATCTCTTATCCCAACCCCCCTCCAAACCCTATTCTTGTCCAAACAAAAACCTCTTCCATTGCCGCTGCAGAAACGTGTGGGGATTGGGGGCGGCGCGGGGGGGGGGGGGATCATCACTGCTTGGAACTGAGCTTTTCTTTAACCGGGGAAAAAACCTTATTTATGGAAAACTAAATATTTGTGTTTAAAGTTTCACAGGCTGTTTGGATTGAAAGCCTCCCTCTCTTCTTCCCCTGACAATGACCCAAACTCCATTCTATGGGACGGCCTGGGAAGCAAACCCCAAACTCAAGGGAAATGAAGATTATCCTTATTCATCATTTCTATGGTGATTTCAGTGTTCAAAGTGCATTGCAATCCTTATCTAGTTCACCCTCGCAACAACCCTGGGAGGCAGGTCACTATTATTCCCATTATACAGATGGGGAACTGAGTCTGAGAGGCTGCGACTTGCCCAAGTCCCCCCAGTGAGTTCATGCCTAGGGCAGGATTCAACCTCTGGTCTCCCAAACTCAGCACCCACCTTACCCATGAGGCTACGGAGAAAAACGGATGCTTTAATAACTCTGTCCAGGGGTCCTGGTGCAGGGAGAGGGGCAAAACCAGTGCCGAAACCCGGGGAAATGCTGGGCGAGAAGGGGGGGACCCACAATACGTTTCCGAAACTTTGCACAAAACATGCGTGTCGTGGCTTTCCTAGGGACGGGCGAACGCGGTTCGCAAGTTCGGAGTTCGGCCCGAACTCGGTCTGTTCGGACGACCGAACCGAACTTCCGAACCGAACGCTCGAACTTCCAAACAGTTTGGAACGGTTCGGATGAGTTCGGGGGTGGGAAAAACGTGATGTGGGGGTGGGGAAAAGGTGACTGGAACGGGGAGGCAGCTGAGGAGCAGATTTCCTGGCACCAAAAATACCGATATCGAAAACATTTCGGTTTTGGTTTCGGTAACGATAGCACTTTTTTGAATGTTCAGCTGAGTTCAACTCCGCCGAGCCGAACAGCAAAACCCGAACTCGGGTTTCGAACCGAACGTCCGAACGGTGTTCCGCTCGCCCATCCCTACGCTTTCCTACCAGCAGCTTCCTGAATCCTGCCCATGCTGCCTTATCGAGCAGCAACGCTCCCAAAGGAGGGGCAGTTCCTATGCCATAGAATCATACAGCTGTAGGGGGGTGAAATAACCCCAAAGGTCACCTAGTCCAACCCATGTCCCCCTCCGCCTACAGCATCGTAGCCAGGGACATAGCTAGAACAGGTGCAGCTGAGTCTCTAGACTGCATGTGCACACAGTGCAGGGCCCATTCCCCCCTAGCTCCCCCCTGTACATAGTGCAGACACACACGGGAGCGGAGTGCCCCAGCAGGGCCCATTCCCCCCTAGCTCCCCCCTGTACATAGTGCAGACACACACTGGAGTGGAGTGCCCCAGCAGGGCCCATTCCCCCCTAGCTCCCCCCTGTACATAGTGCAGACACACACTGGAGTGGAGTGCCCCAGCAGGGCCCATTCCCCCCTAGCTCCCCCCTGTACATAGTGCAGACACACACTGGAGTGGAGTGCCCCAGCAGGGCCCATTCCCCCCTAGCTCCCCCCTGTACATAGTGCAGACACACACTGGAGTGGAGTGCCCCAGCAGGGCCCATTCCCCCCTAGCTCCCCCCTGTACATAGTGCAGACACACACTGGAGTGGAGTGCCCCAGCAGGGCCCATTCCCCCCTAGCTCCCCCCTGTACATAGTGCAGACACACACTGGAGTGGAGTGCCCCAGCAGGGCCCATTCCCCCCTAGCTCCCCCCTGTACATAGTGCAGACACACACTGGAGTGGAGTGCCCCAGCAGGGCCCATTCCCCCCTAGCTCCCCCCCTGTACATAGTGCAGACACACACTGGAGTGGAGTGCCCCAGCAGGGCCCATTCCCCCCTAGCTCCCCCCCTGTACATAGTGCAGACACACACTGGAGCGGAGTGCCCCAGCAGGGCCCATTCCCCCCTAGCTCCCCCCCTGTACATAGTGCAGACACACACTGGAGTGGAGTGCCCCAGCAGGGCCCATTCCCCCCTAGCCCCCCCCCTGTACATAGTGCAGACACACACTGGAGTGGGCCAGGGGGTCAGAGTATGAGTTCTGGGAAGGGTCTGGGGAGATGGTGAAGTGAAGTGGGTCAGGGATGCTGGTTGCTCCCCCACAAGGCAGTTCTCAGGATGCCTGACAGGGTTTGGGGGACACACACACACACACACACGGACGCCCACCCCAGGAGGCAAACCAGACACCAGTGCCACGGTGAGCCGGCCCCAGTGGTGCAGGAGGGTAATAATGCCGGGACAGTCTCAGAACTGGGCCACAGGGACGGGGTTGCCATAGATGCAATTTTTTCCAGGGCACCTATGAAAAATACATATTGCAGGGTTCCACACCGGCCCCATAGGCACTAATGTAGACCCTGCAGCATGTATTTTTCATAAGTGTCCTGGGGAAATGTGCCTCTCTGGGAACCCTCCCCAGGGAGCGACAGAGCCAGCAGGGAGGCTGGCGTGCCCAGCCGGGCCTCTCCCAGAAAGCAGCGCCCCTCTCCCCTGACCGCTGTGACCCCTCTCTGTCCAGCCCAGGATGCCAGGCTGGGGGGCTCAGGCAGCTGTCGCTGGGCAGCCAGGAAGGAGCAGGCCTGCCAGGATGAAGTGGGCACCCGGGTCATGAAGCCGCCCAGGACGGTTTCCCCATGCCGGTGAGGGTTGAAATATGAGTCTCCTGAGCCCCCCACTGGCTCCCCGCTCCTGGCAGCATTCTAACCCTGTCCATGTGGGATCGGTGGGGCAGGTGAAAACCCTTTATCTGATTTCCAAATGGCCAAAAAATCCCTTTGATTTCCCCGTCGGGGTGAGTTCAAAGGGGAAAAAAGTGAAGGGCTGTTCGGCCGAGCAGCAGGTGCGTCCGACTGTAAAAACACGCTTCATCATTGCTGCATTGTGCTGGGGGGCTGGGGGGGCGGCACAGCCCCCGCCCCGCCCTGCAGGCCCCAGATACCCCCGAGGAGCAGGATCAAGTGTCGGGATTCCAGCTTGGTGCGAAACATCAGCAACCGTCCTCTCGGCTCCTCTCCAGGATTACGCAGGGAAAATGTCTGCCGGCTACTGAAAGACAGATATGCAGCGGGGGCACGGGCCCTGTCAGGGGAATCAGCACTGCCTGCGAGAGGGAATGAGCTCAGCTCATGGATTCGCACCCAGAGCCACCCTCGCAACCAGGGCTCCTGAGTCCTAGCTCCTCCACGCTTGATGCAGAGGCCCCTCTCCCCAGTCCTAGGAGCTCCCCACCCATCTCCACTGTCTGGAGGAAGCTTTACGTTTCGCACGGATGGGATTTCAGGCTAATAGGACAGAGGGGCACTACGATGCTTCCATGGAGCCTCCTGCACACTGACTACCAAACCTCCGGCCTGCACCCCAGTTTTATAACCCTAAGAGGCATAAGAGCTGCCAAGCCAGGCCAGCTCAATGGCCCATACAGCCCAGTCACCTGTCTCTGACAGAGGCAGCACCAGATGCTTTCGAGGAAGACTACGAAAACAAAACCGTATGCTGCGACACATTCCACGTTGCTCATTCCCATATCGCCGCATGCCACGACCAACGTGGCTCCTATCCACCATGAAATTATTCAGTCCCTTTCTGAACCTAGTTCTACTATCAGCCTTCACAAAATCCCATGGCAAGGAGTTCCACAGATTAACGGTGTCAGCTGCGGCTGGGAGAGAGAAGAAGCTTCCCTGAAGCCACCCAGTGAGATGAGGATTCGAATTCACGCCTCCCATACCCAAGGCCAAGACACTAGGCCAGGCTGACTCCCACAAGCCTAGGCATATTGCCAGGGAACAGAGTGGGGCAGTGGGCAGCCCCCTCCTGTAACTCCCAGGCCTGCCCCCCCCCTGCGCCCCAAACCCAGGTGGGAGTGGGGTGTCCTTCCATCCCCCTCTCTTTCGACATCCATGCTCCCAGCGTAGCCTCCTCATGGCTTCCTACAGCAGAGGCGAGCAGCTGGATGTTTAAAGGGCCAGCTCACTAGCTGAGGTCACCGCCATCGCTTCTCCGAACAGGCTAGTGCACCACGTTTGCCGCTAGGGATGCCATAGATGCAATTCTTTCAGGACACTTATGAAAAATGCATGTTGCGGGGCCTGCACTGGTGCCTAAGATGCCAATGCAGGCCCTGCAACATGTATTTTTCATAAGTGTCCCGAAAAGAATCGCATCTATGGCAACCATATTTGCCGTCATCCCCAACTTCACACCGACTGGCATCCATTTTCTTTTGCTTCTGGCTCGATTCAATCTCCGATGCTCCCAACCCTCCCTCTCTCCCCCTCCCTGCGCACCATCTTGGTGCGTGTGTGTTATTACAAATTTTTTAAATCATTTCTCCTTCTGTCCCGGCGTTCTTTTGCCTCCTGCAAGAATTTGAATGTATTTGTTTTCACTATCAGGGGAGAGCCAGCGTGTTCCCAGCTGGGGCTGAGCACACCCGCTGATTAACGGCGTTAAAACGGGGTTCAAACGATGGGGCAGGGGGAGGAGGAGCCGGGCCTGGTGATCCCCCTAAGGGATCCCTTCCTGTGTCCTTGGCTTTCCCAAACGGGGGCTTTCCAGTTCTGAATCCCACCTGCGGCTGAAACCAAGCGGTAAACAAACTTACAGGGATTTCTGGCAGTTCCCTTTGAAATCGTGTCGAGTTTGTACATGAGAACCAGGGCGCCTTGGTCATTTGCACTGAAACTCTCAAAGAGTTGCTCGGCGAGGCCCAGCTTTCATGGCGCTCGATCCTGCAATCCTGGGTATTTTCCGACGTTACGAGAGCCCGGTGAACCACGGTGAATCCCCACCTGGTGATCGTGGTCCCGTAACGTCTGTTGGGGGGAACGGAGATGTTCTCCCACGTGAATCACGGGGGGGGGAATCACATTCAACACGCAAACTGAGGTCCTGCCCCTGCCCGGACCATCTCCATTTGCGTGTTGAATGTGATTCCCCCCAAGGGGACCGTCTCGTCTGTCCCCCGACCACGGCCCGGAATCAGCGGCGAGATTCCGGGCCGTGGTCAATGCCCCGGGGGTGGGGGGCGTTGCGGCCGCATTGGCTGCAGTGCCCGCCCGTCTCCTGGAGGGCGGGCAGCCGGGGGAGCATGGGGCGGCGGGGCTGTGTGGCCGCACGTTGAGCCGCGCGGCCCCTCCCCCGATTCCCCACCGGGATCAGCCGGCACGTCTGTTTGACGGCAGTTTTGATCCCGGCGGGGGATCAATGGGTGATTCCGTGACAGGGCCAATAAACGGGGCTGAAAATACCCCCTGTAAGACCTCCCGGGTAAAAGCGACATGAGCTGCCCGATCAGAGCCTCGCAGAATTCTCCCCAACCCCGATGGCTACACAAATACTGACGTGGAACTGTGACGGAGAGAGAGTGACTTGTCTAAGGTCACCCAATGAATTCATGGCCCTGATCCACCAAGAGAGGAGTTCTACTGACGCCCCGAAGCCTCTCCTCTGGGGTGGAGCATGGCCCTGAGTTAAGACAGGTCAGGATTTGAACCCTGGTCGACCAACACCCTTAACCACTAGGCAACACTGACTCTGCGTTTGATGGGATTGGGCTTCATTGCTAACCCCCTGCCCTCCCCAGGCTGTAAAAAGGCAGGCCAAACAATATCCCCCAAGGAGCATGGAGTTTGTTGACATCGCAAGCCGTGATCATGTTCCTGAATAATTGGAATCCAAGGGGATTGGCTTCTCGAGCGAGTCACATTCCTCCCCAGCTGCCCCCCGCCCCTTCCCATCCCACTTGGCGGTACGTTTGATCAGGCACCCAAATGATGGAAATAGCATTTGGGGTCTGATTTTTCAATTTCCACTCCCAGAATTTCAACTTCCGGTCTTGAACTTCTACATTTTGGGGGGACATTTCCCCAGTTTGGGGGTAATTTCAGCACAGCATCCCCTAGTGCTGTTCTGGGGTATTGGGATCAGAAAAACAAAATTCTAGATATTCCGACACCCGAAATTTCGGGTATTCCGCGCGGGCACCATTTCATCCCTGCCGGCAACCAGTTACCAATGGTTTCCCCTTTCAACCACCAAGGAAGTTTCGGGCTCCCTCTGTCATTGGCTGGCCCTAGACCCTGTGCTAAGCAGGGCCATTGGGAGTGTGACCTCAGAGTTAAGTGAACCAATCACCACTCTTTCCTCTCTGGCTAATATGCATGTCTCTGTTTGATTGGCTCTAATGAGCCTGTGGTTCCTCAGTAGAATAGCTGGGTTTAAGAAAGGATTGGATACTTTCTTGGAGACTAGGTCCATTAACGACTATTAGCCGGGTAGGTCGGGGATGTAACCTCTGAGTATCGGGAGATGGGAGTGAACAACAGGGAATAGGTCGCCCCATTGGAACCTGCTGGGGACTTCTCCCAAGGGACCGAGCTTGGCCACTGACGGAGACAGGATACTGGGGCTCGGTGGACCATTAGTCTGACCCGGTCTGGCACTGCCTATGTTCGTATGTAGCCAATCTGGGTTTTCCAATTTTCACCTAAATTCATCACGTTCTCCCTGTTGTTGATCAGAACAGCTCCTAAAATTCTGGAACCAATCAGATGCAGCTTACAAAAGCTACTGAGAGAGAGAGCGAGAGAGAGAGAGAGATGCAGGTAGGGTCTTGCTTTGGCCAATTAATATTAACTGTCCTGTAGTTTATATCATCACATTCTTTTATATTATAATTTGGCAGCAATATAATATTATTGGCTGCCAATAGCTTTCCAGGCACAATTGAAGGTGCTGATTTTGACTCAAATCCCTAAACAGCCTGAAGACGACCTCCTTCTCTGTGTCCCATTGTGGCCCCGCGAGGTCCGTCGGGAGCTCCCTCTTGCTGGTACCCCCGCCCAGCCAGATTCGTACAGCGAGGGCGTGCAGAGAGGGGCTCTCGGTGCCTGCTCCACAGCCACAAAACTCCCGGCCCCTGGAGCTTTGCCAAATCCCGAGTCAGAGCATTTTATTTGGCCAAGTATTTGGTGGGCAGGGATAGGACAGGGGAGGGAGGGGATTTTAAACTTGGTTTTATATCGATTTATCCATTGTGGTCTGCTTGGAGCCGCAGGGAAAGGGTGGTATATACATTTAATGAAATAAAATAAATGAAATAATGAAATTTTAAAGATGTACGGGCCAGGGGATCTTTCATGGCCCCGAAGTCCCCAGGGCCTTGGTTCTTGGGGGTTCAGTGAAGCTCCAACAGAACCGAGCTCTCTGCTGCTGCTGGGTCTCCTTGCTGCCTGAAACCCAGCGTCCGTCCCCTCGTGCTGCTCCGGGGTTTTGGGATCAGTCTTGACTCAGACAGGAGAGCCAGCCACCGTCCCCAAAGGGGAGCCGTGGGCCACCTGCCGCTGCAGGAACCGGGCCACAGCCTGCCTGCCCCCTGCAGCACAGCGCCCCCTAGCGGCACCGACGGCGAGGGGGCAGGCGCCGCATTCAGCGCATCCCCTCTCAGCCTGGCCCTGCTCGGACTGCGAGCTCCCAGCGAGCCTCAGCACGAGGGGAGCCGGCTGCAGCGCCTGGGCTGTTTACAGGGAATCGCCCTCCTTCTCCCCCCAACAGAGGGAGGGGCGGAAATGGACCTTCCCGCTGTGGGGAAAGCTCCGCTGCCTCCAACCCAAACAGCCGCCCTGCTCGGCGGCCGCATAGTTTCCCACCGTTTCTCTTTGCCTTTATTGCCCAGGCCGGGGGCGCGGGGGGATTAAATGCCTGCTCCTGCCGTGAGGTCATCGAGCCGTGTTTGTGACATCCCAGTCATCGCCATGGCAGCACGCTGTGATGTCATCAGCACAGGGCCGTGACCTCACAGCAGGGGTGGGGGATGATCTGATTGGAATAACAGAACCTCAGCGGCCAAGAAGCAGCCGGGCGGGAGGGGATCCAGGGCAGCGCGGGAAATGGGGGCCCAGTTCAGAGGCACCTGGGAGGGGCCTGGGGGCCCATTCCTAACCTGGGGCAGGCTGATCCATGCTGCTGCCCCCCTTCTTTGCTCTGGATGGGGGGAGGGGGGCCACCTAGGCCCATTTTTAAGGAACACTTATGAAAAAAAACACGTTGCAGGGCCTGCCTTGCATTGGCACCTCAGGCGCCAATGCAGGCCCTGCAGCATGTATTTTTCATAACTGTTCCTCAAACATGGGCCTAGGTGGCCGCTCTAGGTGCCATGAATAGGGCTTTGCCTCACTTGGCGAGTAGCGCACTGACCGGCGGGGTACGCCTGGGCCGGCCGGCGGGCAGGGCACGGACTGTAAGCAACATTTGCCACCCAGGAGAGAGCTCTGGGGCAGATTGCACAACTCTCTGCCTCCCAGATCCACTTGTCCTCAGGCCACAGCAAGGGCAAATTGCCCCCCCCCCC
>QEPC01014742.1:232907-269653 GCA_003113815.1 Sphenodon punctatus | reverse complement strand
TACCTCTCGGACCTAATCTCCCTACGCACTCCTGCACGCGCTCTCCGCTCTTCCTCTGTCCCCTCCCTCGCTCTCCCTCGTTTCTCCTGCTCGCCCAACCGCCTTCGACCCTTCTCCCTCGCTGCCCCGCATGCCTGGAACAACCTCCCTGCCCACATCTGCCTCGCCCCCTCCCTCCGCACCTTCAAATCCCTCCTCAAGACCCACCTTTTCCATGCTGCCTTTCCCAATGCCCTCTAGTCTTTCCCCTTACTCTTACTGTCTGCCGTCCTCTGCAGCCTGCTGCTACCAACTTCATTGTAACCAAGCCAAGCACACGCACCTGAGACTTCGCATCCGCCTGAATGTTTCTTTGTCTTCTCCCATGTCTCTCCCGTTGTCCCCTGCCCCTGTCTCCCCCCCTTTGTTTTTGTCTCTTAGATTGTAAGCCACAGGCAGGGACCGCGTCTTATTCTATGTTCTGTACAGCGCCAGGTCATGCGACTGGCGCTTTATAAATGTCTAATAATAATAAATAAATAATAAGGTGACCGCCCCACTGGGCCTCGCTATTTTTTGTACTTCCCGGTCCCCCAAAGTTGCCCCATATTTTAGCAGAGCAAGGTTTGGGGGCCCCAGTCCCTGGCCCCAGACACAGTGTGGCACTATAGAAATGATCAATCCTACTAATAGTAGCACAACCACCTTTACGGTCCTGGGGCAGAGGGGTTTCCATCCCAGTTGTCCTCCTTCCCCCCACCCCCCTCAGTGGAGAGCAAAAGTGCTGGGGAACCTGACCCGGCCTTGCAGGGGGCAGCACAAAGGGGTCCATACACACACCCCCCATTGCACCCCCAGAATGTTGCCAATGTGGCTAGGATGTCCACCCTGCCCACCGATGGCTCCGTCTCCCCTTAGGGCCATTAAGAGAACGGCTACACAAAGTATTTGCTACGGAGCAAACTGCCCCAAGAAAAATTGCCCTGGAGCAAAAGCTTCCTAGACGCCTGCTTGCCCTTCAAAGCAATTTGACCTGCTGCTGGGGCAAGGGCTGTGCAGATGTTCTGCCCTGGAGCAAATTGCTATCCCCTTCAGACCCATGAGCAGCGACTTGCCCTGGAGCAGGTGGCAGCTTCCTACAGAGCAGGGTTTCTGTGCGGTCTCCCAAACCCGATTGCTTCAGCGTGAGGGCAAGTTGCTTCAGAGCAAACATTACATGGAGATGGGCAGGGAGATCCCCTCGGGGCCTCTTAGCAAGGGCTGAAATCTGCTCTAGTGGGAGACATGCCAATGCTTGCCTGTTCTTTATTAGTATTCATTCATTCATATATTTGAATTTGTAAGCTGCCATATCCCAGGGGCTCAGGGCAGGTAACGGCATAAAAACAAAATCTTGAAAACAAATTAAATGTAATAAAATTTACTATAAAATGTATTTTAAAAACCCATCCCCACCCTCTGACCAAATAAAACAGTTTTCCATTTCCCCCCCAAAATGTTCAGACTCGAGTTTTCGGAAACGTCAGGGGCAGGGTGTCCCACGGCTGCCAAGCAGCCACCGAGCCATACGGGCGGGCGTGGCACAGGGATGGAATAATAACCAAGAGGTTCTTCTCCACTGAACTTTTTTTTTTTAATGGAATTTTCACAAAAAAAACCCCACAAATTTTCACTGAAATCTCTAAACTTTTCTGAACTTGTGGGTCAGAATTGTGTTGATTTTTAAATCTCCTGCCAATGCCTACCAAAAATCGGGTTTTAAAAACTTGAAGCTTTTTGTTTTCGGGAAATCAAAATGTTCTGGATCCCTGAACATTTGTGGTTTATATTTTGGGAGGGAGTCTGAAAGCCCAGGAGAATGGAGCAGGATTTGAGGAAGGAAATTTAGGAAGAATTAGAAATGTCTGAGACATGAGAGGGTTTGGTTTCAGGCACTTTGGAACTGAAAGCACTCGCTAGACGTTCGCAAGCAAGGACGTTGTGCCCAATGTAGGGTTGTCAGCTATGCAAATGTTTAAGGAACACTTATGAAAAATGCATGTTCCCAGTGCGGGCCCTGCAAAATGTATTTTTCATAAGTGTTCCTTTAAAAATTGCCTAGCTGGTGACCCTGTGGGTGGCATTGCCATCTTGGGCAAAACTCTCCTCCTTCCACTCTAGAACTGGGCAGGCTGGGAAGTGGGCAGCTGGTAGCTGGTGCTTCCCATCCCAGAAACACACCTGTCAACAGAGTTTTGTATCTGGGACTCGGAACTGACACTTGACCTCGTTAGCAATCCAAGCCGTTGAACCTGTTTCCAGACGAGCTCCTGCCGCACCCCTCGCTCTGCTGGCTTTTGTAAAGGTTTCCTCGCAAGGGGTGGGGGGATGAGGTGACAGGGTGAGTCCAAGATGGATCTGGATGCAGGATACACGATGCTCTGTCATCGATTTGCAGCACAGGGGTCTGTTGAGATCATCTAGTCTGACCCTTGTCTCCCTAGACCAGGGAACCATCGAATGCATCGCTTTGCAAAGGGCACCCAGTCTTGTTCTGGAGGCTACAAGCACTGGGGAATCCCCCCTCCCTGGGAAGCCCTGTCCCTATGGTGAATCCCTCCCCCACCGTGGTACACACAGGGCCTGGTATCTCTAGTGGGAATGTGTCTGGCTTTGACCGCCTGCCACTGGGGTGGGCTTTCTGCCCTTGGTGCCCCTTTCTGTCACCGCTGCCCACAGTAGCAGTTTCCCCCAGACCCTCTGGAGCTCGTTTCTCCCCACATGCTTGATGGAGGTGGGGCTAGAACAGTGGGTCTTACCTACCTGGGACTCCTGCTCAACCATCTCTGTTGGGAGCATTATCTGCCCCTCAGCCCCTCAAGTCTCACTTTAGCCAGACACTCACTGCGTAATCTTGGGCCAGTCACAATCTTCTCTCAGCCTAACCTACCTCACAGGGTTGTTATGAGGATTAAAAGTTGTGTTCATTAGTTCTATGTAACGTGCTCCAGGTGCCATGGCGGGTGTGTGTGTGTCTCTCTTTCTCTATATAAAAATAAAGATGACATTCTCATCCTCATCGTCTCAGGGGTTCTCTCAACATTGAACTGAAATCTCCCTTCCTGTAACTTGAGGCCGTTGTTCCTTACCCTGTCCTCTGTAGCCAGGCAGGACAGTTCCTTTGCCAGCTTCTTGGTGACAGACCTTGAGCTATTTGAAAACCACTATCCTGTCTCCCCTTAATCTCCTCTTTGCTCGGCTAAACATGCCCAGTTCCTTCAACCTTTCCTCATAAGACTTGCCTTTGCGCTCTCTGCCGCCCTCCTCTGAACCCGCCCCTGGGTCAGTGCTCTGCGTCCAGGACCATCCTTCCTGCTTTCAGTGAAGAACCTGCCAGTGTGGATCCTCCAGGCTGGTAGCCCCTCCTCTGGCACCTAGTGCGGGCGTGAGCCCTCTTCATTTCAGTGGGGTTCATGCCCACACTAGGAGGTAGCACCAAGGAGTATGTGACCCACACACCCACCTCTTCCGCTCTGCCCTCCCCGACTCCTCGCTCCCCTCACCCAACTCCTGCTGATACCCCCCATCCAGTACAATCTGTTCCCTGAGCTCTGTGTGCTCCTAGCCTCACCACACGGACCAGCCAGCCAGCATTCTCAGTGTAACCAAGCCAAGCGCGTGCCCCTGGGACCTCGCATCCTCGTGAATGTTACATTCCTTGTCTGTTCCCCTTCCTTCCTCTCCCCCGACCCCCTGTCTCTCAGATTGTGAGCCCTAGAGCAGGGACCGTGTCCATTCCATTACTTTGTAAAGTGACAGGTGCATTGCTGGTGCTATATAAATGCTTGCTAAGAATAATAATAATTAATGGAGGATCACGCCCTGCGGGAATGCTCTTTGGGGATAATTTACCCTTCCCAGGACTAGCTTGCCCAGGGTAATGGGCAAACCCTCTCTGTGTGTGCTGTGGTTACGGGGGGTAGCTGCCACTGGCAGGGAGGCTGAGCCTTGGGGAGAAGCACTCACACAATTGCTCCCTGGGGTAAGGAGTTCTTCATGTGAAGAGGCTGGAAGCAACCGCTGTCACTCCCTGACACCCATGAGGGCTGGGGTCCCAGCGGTTGCTCCCCTGGACTCTGAGAAGGTAACGCTTTCATCTTCCTACCAGTGTAGGGGATGGGGGCAGCCTGGGAGCTGGGGAGGGGGTGGATTTCCTCCCAGTTCAGGCTGCCCCCCCACCCCACCCCCCATGGCTGGAGTGCTGCCAAAAGGGCAGCTGCAGGCAGGGGAGGGCTGCTCTGGCCGGCTAGGACACCACAGCCACTGGGGGCTCAGAGCAGAGTAGGTCCTGCTAGCAGGAAGGGGAGGAGCCACAGCTGGCAGGGTGGCTAGCTGTACTGGGGGTACAGGGTGGGGCATTTTGTGGGAGCAGCGCATCCCCACAAAACCTTTGGCCCTAAATTATTCCACTGAGCACTCATGCAAGCTAGCCGCACCCCGCGTCTCCCCAGAGTAGACCAGCACCCACCGCTAAGGGGGACACCCATGCAAATTTGTAAGGAACATTTATGAAAAATACATTGGCACCTTAGGTGCTAATGCAGGCCCTGAAACATGTATTTTTCATAAGTGTTCCTTAAAAATGTGCATAGATGACCCCCCTAAGCAGCACACTCCGTGTTCACCTTCCCGCCCCCCCTTTTCCTGCTGCAGGTGATCTCCAAAAGGAACTACGGTCCCATGTGGAAATCCACGTTTGGCTCCTACAAGAACGTGAACATCGGGAGCCCTGAGGTGCTGGCTCAGCTGCTGCGGCAGGAGGGGAAGTATCCCATTCGGAGCGACATGGCTGTCTGGAAGGAGCACCGGGACAAGCGCCACCTGCCTTACGGCCCCTTCACCGAGTGAGTCCCCGCACCAGCACAGAGCTTCGAATCCCAGAATCATGCGTCCGGAAAGGACCCCAAGCAAGGGATGCCAGTCCAGGCCCTGGGCCTGCAGCCGCCAGAGCTCCCGGGTCTCCCAGCACCAAGCCCAGTTTCATTCCCACGGCCCTTCCCTACACCTCTCCGGTTTCTCTGGTCAAAATTAGGGGGGCTCTGGGACCAGCCGGCGTGGCTGGGGTGTGTGGCAGCCCTAGGGCCAAGCGGGGCATTAAGCAGAGGATATTTGTGCCCTGGAGGGCATAAGAACACAGTGCCAGACTGGGTCAGACCCATGGTCCATCGAGCCCAGCGTCCTGTCTCTGACAGTGGCCGGCTCCGGTAGCTCAAGAGAAGTACAAGTCCAGGTCATGGAGGCGTGGCCCATCTCCTGCTAACTGCTCCCAGCTCCCAGCAGCCAGGGGTTCAAGCCCCAACGAATAGGCATTTATGGCTCTATCCTCTAAGAATGTATCCAATTCCTGTTTGAAGCTAGTTCTGCTGCTGGCTTTCACAGCCTCCTCCGGCAACGCGTTCCACAACGACATTGTCCACGGAGTGAAAAAGTCCTGCCTTTTGTTTGTTTTAAATTGGCTGCTATTTAACTTCAGAGAGTGTCCCCTCGTTCTCTTGGGGTGAGACAGGGCAAACAACCGTCCCCTATTGACCTTCCCCGCCCCACTCATGATGATCTTATAAACGTCTATCTCCCCTGAATCGCCTCCTCTCCGGGCCAAACCGCCCCAACCTGTCGCACCTCTCTCTCCTCCTATGGAAGTTGAGCCATCCCTTCTATCGTCCTTGTTGCCCTTCTCTGATTTTTTTCCCAATTCTATTATAACTTTTCTGAGATGGGACGACCAGAACCGCACACAATATTCAAGGCGGGCTTGTACCAAGGACTTAGACAACAGCATTATGATGCTTTCCCTTTTCTTGTCTGTTCCTTTCACAGTCATGGAAATGGCAGAGAGAGGAACGTGGGGGACTAGGTGAAAGAAAAGGGTTTGGGCTAGTGCCCCAGATCCCAGGGGCTGCTTTGGTCTCTGTCCCCCTTAGATCCTAGCTCCCCCCCTTGCCTCCCCCCAGGGACGGAGAGCGGTGGCATCGCCTGCGCCAGGTGCTGAACCAGCGGATGCTGAAGCCCTCGGAGGCGGTGCTGTACGCAGGCGCCATCAACGAGGTGGTGTCGGACCTGATGGTGCGGCTGCAGGACGAGAGGGCGGGCAGCCCCTCGGGAGTGCTGGTGCGGGACGTGGCCAATGTGCTCTACCGATTCGCCCTGGAAGGTGCATGCAAGGGACATGGCTTGGGTAGGGGAGGCCTAGGAGGAGATGTGGCCAGGCCCAATTCCCCAGCAGCTAAAGGGCCCCTCAGGTCTCCGCCAGGGTCAGCACCACCCCTGCCCCCCAGGCTGGGCTCAGGCCTCGGCTTTGGGAATGGATCCTGCCCTGCTGGGGGGGGGGGGCTCCACAGAACAACGGCCTCTTGGAACTCGGATGGTGGGTCAGAGCCTCGGTGCATAAAGGGAACCGGGGACCAGACCTGGGACTGTCAGGGACTGGGAGTGAATGTCAGCGAATGGGTCAGACAGGGCACCGGGATGGATGGGCCAATGCTGTGGCCGAGGCAGGCGGGCGGGCGGGCGGGGACTCTGTTCTTATGTCCTCTCTGGGCTTTGAGCCTCCTGATTCCCAGGTGTCCTTTACAGGCCCTGGTTCTGCACCAGCTGCGGCAAGTCTCTTACAAGCCAGTGACAGGGCCTTGGCTTTGCAGGTCTGGAGGCCCCAGGCCTGGGGCTCTGGATGGGTCCGGAGCAGCGGGTTTCCTGCCCTCTAGAGGCCAGCGTTGTGATCGCAGCAGCTCAAGCACCCAGCACAGGCCCAGACTTGTTTTACTGGGGAAAATTCAAACCCTAAGGAATATTTTCATGTTGGTGCTTTAAAGACAAAAAAGACGCAGCAGCAGCACAAATTTCCACTTGCCAAGAGTCTGATGCTTTTCATTTCTTGGCAGGTCTCAAGTGCTGAAACCACCAGCTTTCTGTTTCTGCTGCCAAAAAAACAAAAACAAAACTGGGGGGGTGTCTGGTGTCAAGTTCAGATTTTCAAAAAATGAATTTAATTTTAAAAAATGAAAACGTTTCCAAAAAGTCAACAGAATAAAAAGGCAGGTTTTTTAAATTAGCAAAATGCTTGAATTCCTTAGATTTTGTGTGCGGGTTTAGTGCAAACCATGGCACCCTGCCCCCCCCCCCAACTGACGGCGCTGGGCCATGCAGAGGCTGTGGCGCTCTGTCCCCCTCTAGTGGCGGCGCTGGGCCATGCAGAGGCTGTGGCGCTCTGTCCCCCTCTAGTGGCAGTGCTGGGCCATGCAGAGGTTGTGGTGCTCTGTCCCCCTCTAGTGGCAGCACTGGGCCATGCAGAGGCTGTGGTGCTCTGTCCCCTCTAGTGGCGGCGCTGGGCCATGCAGGGGCTGTGGCGCTCTGTCTCCCTCTAGTGGAGGCACTGGGCCATGCAGGGGCTGTGGCGCTCTGTCTCCCTCTAGTGGAGGCGCTGGGCCATGCAGAGGCTGTGACACTCTGTCCCCTCTAGTGGAGGCACTGGGCCATGCAGAGGCTGTGGCGCTCTGTCCCCTCTAGTGGCGGCGCTGGGCCATGCAGAGGCTGTGGCGCTCTGTCTCCCTCTAGTGGTGGCCCTGGGCCATGCAGAGGCTGTGGCTCTCTGTCTCCCTCTAGTGGCAGTGCTGGGCCATGCAGCGGCTGTGGCGCTCTGGCCCCCTCTAGTGGCGGTGCTGGGCCATGCAGGGGCTGTGGCGCTCTGTCCCCCTCTAGTGGCAGCACTGGGCAATGCAGAGGCTGTTGTGCTCTGTCCGCCTCTAGTGGCGGCGCTGGGCCATGCAGAGGCTGTGGCGCTCTGTCTCCCTCTAGTGGCGGTGCTGGGCCATGCAGCGGCTGTGGCGCTCTGGCCCCTCTAGTGGCAGCATTGGGCCATGCAAAGACTGTGGCGCTCTGTCCCCCTCTAGTGGCGGCACTGGGCCATGCAGAGGCTGTGGCGCTCTGTCCCCCTCTAGTGGAGTCACTGGACCACACGGAGGCTGTGACGCTCTGTCCCCCTCTAGTGGTGATGCTGGGCCATGCAGGGGCTGTGGCGCTCTGTCCCCTCTAGTGGCGGCGCAGGGCCATGCAGAGGTTGTGGTGCTCTGTCTCCCTCTAGTGGCGGTGCCGAGTCATGCAGAGGCTGTGGCGCTCTGTCTCCCTCTGTTGGTGGCGCTGGGCCACATGGAGGCTACAACATCTCCCCAACACTCAGCACAGTCGCAGCATCTGTCCCCACCTCCATCCTCAAGTACCCAGGTTCCCCTCCAGGTTCCTTCCCATAACACTGAGCACCCGATATGGTTCCCCTCCAGTCTCCCCTCCCACCTCCCCAGCTGGCTGCATGGCACTGAGCCCCCATAAGCAGCTCAAGGACATTGGAGAATCTGAAGGCGACAATCCCCCTCCCCACCTGTAGAATGACACCCCCACCCCTCCCCCTCTCTCCCTCCCCCCAGGCATCTCCTACATCCTCTTTGAGACCCGCATTGGCTGCCTGCAGCTGCAGATCCCGGCCAAGACTCAGCATTTCATCGACTCCATCGGCCTCATGTTGAAGAATTCCCTCTTCGTCTCCTTTCTGCCCCAGTGGACCCGGGCGTGGCTGCCCTTCTGGGACCGCTACCTGCAGGGCTGGGACACCATTTTTGCTTTTGGTACGTTATGTGGACAATGGGGGGGGGGGGGGCACTGACGGTCCCTCCTCCAAAATGGTGCTTGCTGGAAGGGGAGGAGCCACAGTCAAGTGGATTAGCAGCCCTTGGGGTGGGGATGAAGGGTTCTCTTTAATATTATTCCTACCGTATTTTTAGTGCTCCAAGTGCCTTACAGTCCTTCTCTAGTTCCCCTCACGATGGCTCCAGGCGGTGAGTCATCATTATACCCATTTTACAGACGGGAACTGAGGCTGAAAGCGAGTGACTTGCCCAAGACCCCCTGGTGAGCCTGTCCCAGCTTCATGTCCCCATGGCAACTGTCTCTCATCTCCACAGGGAAGACGCTGATTGACAGGAGGATGGAGGAACTGGAGGGGCAGTTGGAGCGGGGTGAGGAGGTGTCGGGCTATCTGACCTACCTGCTGGCCAGCGGGCGGCTGAGCCGTGAGGAGGTGTATGGCAGCATTGCCGAGCTGCTGCTTGCCGGCGTGGACACGGTACGGTGCTGAGTACCTGCCCCCTTCTCACTGCCCAGATCAGTGGAGAGGAGAGGCCTGTGGTGCAAGCACTGACCCTGGAGGGGGCGCTGTCCCCTTTGATTCAGTGCTGACCTGCAGGGGGCGCTGTTCTGACAGCTGAGACAAGATTAAACAGCCACGGTATAAGAGAGGGTGTCATCCTGGCCCCTCTGCTGCACGCTGCTGACTCAGCTTCCTGACCTCATTGGGTGTCTGGCTCCGGAGCTAGCTGCATTGCCCTGCTGGCCAGAGACCTTCCTTTCTCTATGCGTAGCGTACGATGTGTGTGTGCTGCTGGGCGTTTGTGTAGGGGGATACTTGGGGTTCAGAGGGCATGTGACTGGGAACTGCCATGGGTGCATTGATTGATTAATTATTTATTATTATTATTATTATTATTATTATTATTTTATTAACAGGTTCCTGCTTCGAGGCCCTTAAATGTAGGCTAGCCTAGGGAGAGGGGAAGAGAGAGAGAGAGGAACCCAGGGAGAGACAAGGAGACATTCCCAAAGCTGTGGAGGTGCAGAGGCCGGAGTTTGGTCAAGTTCCAGGAGGAGGAGGGGGGGGGGCAGGAGGAGCTGGGGACAGCCTGAGGGGAGGCAGAGAGAGGTTTGGGGAGAGAGTTGCTCAGGGAGAGAGTTCCAGGCATGGGGGGCGAGTGAGTGAGCGAGAAGGGGCAGAGCCAGTTCAGGGAGCAGGAAACTCTGGGGCAGGGGCCGAGAAGGAGCGGAGTTTGCAGGTGGGTGAGGAGGAGAGAGGTCAGGAAGAGCCTCGAAGGAGAAGCTGAGGAGATTCTGCAGGATGCGAAGGGGGGAGAGGGAGGAGCTGGATAGGGTCAAAGCAGTCGGTGGCTCTGGCCACAGCAGGGCATGGGAGTGGGGTCAGACTAAGAGGGCCTGTCTCCAGCCCCTCGTGCCACAATCCTCACCTGCCATGCCTTTGCCCCCCCCCCAGACATCCAACACCCTCTCGTGGGCGCTCTACCACCTGGCCCAAGAGGCGGAGATCCAGGAGGCCGTGCACCAGGAGGTGACCAGCGCGGTCCCCAGAGGCCACATCCCCGACGCTGCAGACCTCACCAAGATGCCGCTGCTCAGGGCTGTCATCAAGGAGACACTCAGGTGGGGGCACCACCTGCAGGCTGTGGGGCTCATCCCTGTGGCTGCAGCCCTTCCTGGGGGAGGAGACCCCTCTGTGGTGCATGTTGAAGGTAGAGAAGCCAGCAGGGGCCAGCCCCCCGGAGCTGACTGCACTTCTGCGCTAGATCCACCCACCCTGAGAGAGGCTTTAGGGGACAGGTCCATGCCACCCCAGAGGCCCTGCCGACAGTGACCCTCTCCCTCCCTGTCTGACAGGCTCTACCCCGTGGTCCCCACCAACGCCCGCATTATCGCTGAAAAGGACGTGGTGGTTGGAGGCTATCTCTTCCCCAAGGACGTGAGTGGGGCCAGGGCTCTGGGAGCAATCCCCTGTACTGCTGCTGCCCTTAGGATCGACTGCCACGACTGACTGTTTCTGTCGCGCCGCTAGGCGGATGCAGCACTTTACAGTCACAGATTTTCAGAGATCGATCCCGTGGGCTTCCAGTCTAAGATGGGCACGGGCGAGGGGAGCACACACACATTCCCATTTCACAGATGCGGAACTGAGGCCGAGAGGTGGTGACTTGCCCAAGGCCACCCAGTGAGATCCTGGCGAGGGCAGGATTTGAACCCTTCTCTATCCACTGCCCCACACTGGGATCTATGGAGCTGCCCCATGTGGCGAGGGCAGGGGGAGCCCAGGTCTGGGCGGGGATTGAGGGGTAGTGGCAGAGCTGGAGGGCGCGGGGTGTCACTATCTGAGGGAGGGGGTTCAATGGTGTTGCTTGCGGGGCATTCATCGCCATGGTTACGCGATATAACCCCCCCCATCCCGTCCTGTCCCAGACTCTCTTCGTATTGGCCCACTACGCGCTCTCCCACGACGAGACCAGCTTTCCGGACCCGGAGCGTTTCCTGCCGCGGCGCTGGCTGCGGGAGCACAGCCCGAGCCACCACCCCTTCAGCTCCATCCCCTTCGGCTACGGGGTCCGCGCCTGCGTGGGGCGCCGCATCGCGGAGCTGGAGATGCACCTGGCGCTGGCCCGGGTGAGTGCTGCCCCCAAGGGGCCGGGCTGGGAATCAACATTGCTCTCTCCTGGCTGCCCCTCCGCTGCGGGGGGAGGGGGGCCACCGAGTCAGCTTTGTAAGGAACACTTATGAAAAATACATGTTGCAGGGCCCTGCATTGGCGCCTTAGGTACCAACGCAAGCTCTGCAACATGTATTTTTCATAAGCGTGCGTTACAAATTTGCCGCAGTGGCCGCCCGGCCGCAGATCTCCCCCTACAGATTTTCCCGGGGGGGAGAATTCCAGCTTCAAACTTGGGGTTGCCCCCACTGCGGTCACCTCTGGAACCCCGTGTCACGGAGGAACATAGGGTCACACACGTGGGATACTGGCCTACACGGAGGCTACAAGCCTAGTCAATATGTAAAGCAAAAGGTTCAACATGGATGCAATGTTACAATTGAGAACTGTAGAACTCGAATCATGTACTGTAACACTGACAAAATGCCAGGAAATGGAGAGAGATAAAGATTGCCCCCCACCCCCCCGTGGAGGCACAAGCCAGGGGGCAGCATCAAGCATTTTTGAGGGGAGGGGTGCATCCCCCAGCCCTTTAAAGTGGGATGGGGGACAATGAGCATAGCACCCCACACAGGGTTTGGGGTGAGCGGATCCCCTCACCTTCCAGTGGCTGTGGGTGCAGAATGGGGACCACTGACCAGCCAGAAATGGTGGGGCTGTGGTGTGAGGCTGGCAGGCCTGGGCTGGAGGGGTTAGGGGGCTGACAGGGCTGGGCTGGAGGGGTTGGGGGGCTTGCAGGGCTGGGCTGGAGGGGTTGGGGGATATTGTGGCTGTATCGGGGATGCTGGAGGCAGGGGCTCTGCTGTGGGTGGGTGAAGGGCATAATGACTCCCCTGGTCTCTCTCTAGCTCATCCAGACGTTCACAGTGAGACCGGACCCCCAGGGCGCGGAGGTAAAGCCCTTGGCCCGTATCGTCCTGGTTCCAGACAAACCCATCGATGTGGAGCTCATCGACAGGCGGGCGGGGCCCTGACCGGTCCAAGTGAGTCACTGCCCCCCTCCCCCACGCCCAGCACCATGGGGTCTGCCTGGGACTGCAGGGTCCAATCCTGCCCAGCCAGGCAGCTACTGGGTCTTTCCCAGCTCCACCCCCCACGAGCCCACAAAGAGAATTCCCCGGCGCCCACAGGGCCTGGTGGAAATTCCCCCTCTCAGCCTCTCGCACTAAGGGCGCTGTTAAAGCAGCACTCGCAAGGTAGGGAGACGGCCGTCTCACTCCCTTGAAAGAGGGCAGCTCGCTGATGTGGATGTGAGGGGGAAAGATTCCAGGGCCGGTGTGACGTGCAAACCGCGTGAAGAATTTAAACAAACCGGAAGAAAGGCGACTGTTTAAAGGATCCGCTGTGAATTTTGTCTCATTTAAAAGCGCCCTAAGTGGCCATGGTTTGTCTCTTAATGTCGAAGTTTATTTCCAGAGAAAGCGTCACCGTGCTGGTCCAAAGTGACAGAGAGACAACGTGGTTGGAACGATCTCTTTTATTGGACCAACTGCTGTTGGTGGGAATCAGCGGCTTCAGGTCACCCAGAGCCCTTCCTCAGGCACGGAGGAGCGTAGCCAGGAGAAATATATAGCGTGAGCACACGTAGGGCAGGTCTATATGAGGGGCCTGGAATGGGCGGGAGGGGGGTAAAGAGAGAGGGAAGGAGATGGGCCAGACATTTAAAAACAGCTGCACAATGATCTATTGGTGCAGGAGAGAAAGAAACCGTGGTTAGTGGGAAAGCCAGAGAGCGGACAAACAGTGGGAAGAGCTTATCAGGGGAAGGACTAGGCACCCCTCAAAGGAACTGGGCTCACTCGGTAACAGAACGGATGACTATTCCACTGACGGGGTCAGTTACGGAGCAGGAGACAAAGTGCTTCGAATGATCTCTAGGAACTTGGGAGAGAGGGTCACAGAAATGACAAAGGCAGGAGACTGTACGGTCTAACAGAGACGTGTAGCGGCTGGAGAAATCTAGGGCCTTGCTAAGTCCTTTGCTTTGGGTGTCAAAGTTTGCAGATTTTTGTAGTGGCTGGAGAAATTTAGACCTTTGTAAAGTCCATTGGTTTTGGTGTCCAATAAAGTTATGAATTTAGTTCCCAGGCCTGTGTTTACCTCATCACCTGGGAACTCAAATTCATAACTTTAAAACAATGGGCTTAACAAAGACTATTGTCTCCTGGTCTGTAACTCTCCCTGTCCGCGGAATATTCATCCTTTGTGTTACTCTGTGAGCCCAGTTCCTTTGATAGGATTGATTGATTTATAATATTTCTATACTTCCCCCTCCTGCCCAATGGCAGCCCAGGGTGGTGCACACCACGTAGAAAACATCAAATACAAACATCAAATGCATAATAAAATATTGCATTAAAAAATCCACAATAAAAAAGGTCTGGTAAAAAAACAAAAAGCAAAAACCTCCCCATCCCCCCTCACCAAACGCCTGGTGAAACAGCCAGGTCTTGCATTGTCTACGGCAGCAGGGGGGGGGGCGGGATCTGGAGAGAGACGAATCTCCACCGGGAGGGAATTCCAGAGTCACAGTGCGGCCGCCGAGAACGCCGGCTCGAACGTGGCCCCACCGGGGAAACCTCCAAGCGGGTGTCCTCGGCCCATCGCAGGGGCCAATCCAGGACACGAGGGGATGAAGTGGTCCCACAGGTATGTGAGGCCCAAGCCATATAGGGCTTTAACGGTAATAACCAGCACCTTGAATCGGACCCGGTAGACTATAGGTACAGTGACCGGCGCACCGGTGTTACGTGCTCTCGGCAACCGTCCTGCCACATTCTGCACCAGCTGCAGCCTCCAGCTCGTCCCCAAGGGTTGCCCACATAGAGCGGGTTGCAGGAATCCAATCTCAAGGTGATGATGGTGGCAAGATTGGAGCCCAAGATATATGGTCGAAGACGTCGGACCAGGTGTAATTTACCAAATGCACCCGTCGCCACAGCTGCCACCTGATCCTCCAGGCAGAGTTGTGAATCAAAGAGGACCCCAAGGCTCCAAACCTGAGGAACCAAGGAGGGACGTACCCCATCAGTGATGGGGGCCTCCACTCCCTCGGCCTTACCCAGCAGCATCACCTCCGTCTTGTCAGGATTCCATTTGGGACGTCTCGACCTCATCCAATCCCCCACCGCAGCCAGGCACCGGGGAAGCACCGAGACTGCCGGGTCTGGATCGGATGAAAATGAGAGATACAGCTGCGTGTCATCAGGATATTGATGACACTGAACTTCAAATCCCCTCATGGTCTTGCCCAGTGGTTGCATGTACATGTTGAACAGGAGAGGGGACAGAATGAATCCGTGTGGGACTCCACATGTGAGGGCCCAGGGGGAAGATGTACAATCTCCCAGTACCACACACTGAGCTCTCCCAGCCAGGAACAAGTGGAACCATGCCCACCCCGGCATGGTCCCACAGGCGAGTCACCAACATCTTGTGCTCAACTGTGTCAAACACTATCAGGAGAGTGGGCTGACCCTGGTCCAGCTCTTGGTGCAGATCGTCGACCAAGGCCACAAGCAGTCTCAGTGGCGTATCCCGGCTGAACGCCAGGCTACGAGGGACCAAGTAAAGGAAACTGATCTGGTCCAGATGCCGCTGGAGCGTCTGGGCCACTGCCCACTCAATATCCTTCCCTAAAAAGGGAAGGTTAGAGACTGGCTAATAGCTGGCAAGGGGGGTCAATGTCAAGAGATGGCTTCTTGAGCAAGGGTCGCACCACTGCCTCCTTCAGGCACCCTGCGACCCTGCCCCACATAAAGGAGGCATTGACAATTCCCACAAGCAACGTCCCCAGTGTCTCCCAGCTGGCTTTCATCAGCCAGGATGGGCAAGGATCAAGTTCACAAGTTGTGGCCCTCACAGCCCCAAGGAACTCCACCACGTCGGTGGACAATACCTGCTGAAATCGATCCCATAAAACCGGACCAGACAGGCATTCATAACCTCAGACACATCTCCTGCATTAAGTGCGGTATCGAAATTGTGGTGGATCTGAGCGATTTTATCTGCAGAGTAGTCAATAAACATGTCACACCAAGCACTGGAAGATTCCAGTTCCAGGCGGAGAGAGGCTGGACTAACCACCCCCTTCACCACCCGGAAAAGCTCAGATGGACACAACTTTGCGGACGCTATGATGGTAGCAAAGAAACTCCTCTTTGCTGCCCGCACAGCCACGGCCTAGGCTTGCAACGCAGCTCTACGCCGGAGTTGGTTGAGTTCACCGTCACTCTAACTGACTCTCCTCCTGCTTCAGCCGATGCAGGTCGTCTGTGAACCACGGTCCTGTGTCGCCTAGGCCCAGAGAGCAGACGCCTGGGAGCCTTTCGGTCGATGGCCTCAACCAGCAAGATGTTCCAGAGAGCAACGAGGTCATTGAGCGATCGGCCGGGTCAAAGGTATGGGGTTTGGGGCTGTGGGACGGCGCGTAGGGCTCGGCAGCCCCGGAGAGCTGTTTCCTCCAGTGGCGGGGCCCAATCAGCCGGGGCCTCGCCGCTTCCGGTCTCAGCGGCGCCGACACAACCACCGGCGCCGCCAGCGCTGCAACAGGACGAGGTGGGAACTGTTCCTGTCCATACAGGAACCCCACCACGTCACTCCGCGGAGCTTGGGGGAGGGGCTGCTGACGCTCGGCCGTCCCAGCCAGAAGTCACGCCCCGGCCTCGCTGCCGCGGTGCTCGAAGCACTTGCGTGCCCAGCGTGAGGCTGGGGATTTAAGCAGCTCAGTGTCTTCATCAGCCTTGCCGGTGATCCGTGCCGTCTGTGCCCCCTTCTGTTGTGTACACTTGGAGAGTGGTGAGAGTGTTGGTGAGTGTGAGTGTGGCGAGTGTGTCACAAGGAGATGCCGGGCTACGTGTAGAGTACAGGTCTGACACCAACCCCCGTGGCAGAGTGTTTGGTGCGAGTGGCTGGGGTGAGTATGCGTGGGTTGGCTACAGTGTGGGTCGGGGACCCTACCCCTTTTACCTCCCTTCTCTCATTTCCTGGTTCCCTCCTGTGTGTTAGCCCCATCCAGCTTCCTGACCCCGGGGAGGCTGCACCTCCATCCCTTCCGCCATCTTGCACCCCCGCCCCTCCTCCTATACCCCGCCCCGTGTGTGTGTGTGTGTGTGTAGCGACAACCGTAAGGCCTTGCGCTCCTCTCCGCCCCCCCGTGATGACCTAGGCTGGCGGTGTATAACTCCAACAGCCAATCAAGAGCCTGAGGGTTTGTTTACGAGCACATCCTTGTTGTCTGTTTCGGGTGCGGGCGTGTGGTGTCTTCCCTTTTCCGTCCCTTCCCCTCCTTCCACCCCAATACCTCATGGGCCGTCAGGATTGGAGGGTTATATCCCCCAGAGAATTCCAGAACCGATCTGGTTCCATAAGTCCCCGGGGGCGAACGGTACAAACCAGTTCCACACCTTGCTGGGGGCAGACGTGTGCTGGGAGCCTGGCCCGCAGGAGATAAGGATCCGTTCATGACAAGGGCACAGATGGCACCTCCCCCACTAACCGATCCCCGCCGGTCTCAAAACCGGTGCAAAATACCCAATCCAGAGTGCCCCCCCCCCCCCCGTGAGCCGGGCCAGCGACTATCTGAGACAGGCCCATAGTTTCCCACGAACTCTTGTTCCGCCCCCATAACCCTGGTGTCGGCGCGAATATTGAAATCCCCCCAAGCCTTGAGGATCGCCATGCCGCCTCTGAGACCAGAGCGGCTCAAGCAAGTCGGGATGCTGCCGTGCAGGAACCAGCCGCAACCCTAGTCGGTCTCCGTGTGCCAAATCGACCACGAGATGGAGGCCCGCTGTGCCGGATGGAGTTTGCATCGGCGTTCTCTGTAGGGACCAGTTCTCCCTAAAAACAATGGCTCCCCCCCCCCCCCATCCTGTCTCTCTGGCCGTGACTGATGCTGCACAGAGTACCCAGCTGGAACAGGCCCCGACCGTGTCCAGCCAGGCCTCCGTAGTAGACCCGGGTTGGCCTCCTGGGCCAGGCTCAGATCCTGCACCATGAAGGACTTGTTAATGACCGACCTGGCATTCAACAGCGGCAGCAGCAGCAACGCACGGCCGGGGCCCCTCCAGCTTTACCCACCACATCCCCAGACCTGGGCATGATGAGGGGGACCGGGCACTAAGCACCTCGCCCCCCTCGGAGATCGAAAATACTCTCCAGAGGGACCGTATCTCCCCCAGCTCATCATGACCCCCCGGCAGACCCCTCCCTGCCCCCCGGCTATGCGTGTTCCCTGCTCCGGAGAAGCTATATACCCCCAACCCATACGTTTGTCCTCTCTCTGGGTTTACCACGACCTACTGTTGCTTTGTCTCCTGCACCAATAGATCATTTGACAGCTGCTTTTAAATGTCTGGCCCCTCTCTCTCCCTACCACCCCACGCCCCCCCTGCGCCGCATGTAGACCTGCCCTGTATTTGCTCAGTTTATATATTTCTCCTGGCTACGCTCCTCCGTCCACTGCTGCCTGGGGAGGCAGGATGAAGTGGGCTTGGCCTGTTCGGATGTAGGAGGGTTCAGGGCAATGGGGACTCTCCGTCCCTGCCCTGTGCCTGGCCACCTGCCCCATAATGGTGAATAAACCAGTCCGAGGAGCTGCGTGCGGCCCAGCACCAAGAGAACTACCTCTGCCCCTCGGGAACCCACACATAACCATGCACGGGGGGGGGGGGGCAATATCTAGCGGACCCTCTGAGACTCTCCGCTGTGCCCCCTACTGCCAGTGCACTGGGCCTGTTCTTCCATTGCTCCCCCAAGCCCCTTAACCTTCTGCCTCTCTCCTCCCAGCTCTCCCCCAGACCCCTTAACTGTGCCCCTCCCCTCACAGCTCTCCCCCCAGACCCCTTAGCTGTGCTCCTGCCCCCCTCCCAGCTCTCCCCCAGACCCCTTAACTGTGCCCCTCCCCTCACAACTCTCCCCCAGACCCTTTAACTGTGCCTCTCTCCTCACAGCTCTCCCCCAGACCCCTTAGCTGTGCTCCTGCCCCCCTCCCAGCTCTCCCCCAGACCCCTTAGCTGTGCTCCTGCCCNCCCCCCCCCCCCATCCTGTCTCTCTGGCCGTGACTGATGCTGCACAGAGTACCCAGCTGGAACAGGCCCCGACCGTGTCCAGCCAGGCCTCCGTAGTAGACCCGGGTTGGCCTCCTGGGCCAGGCTCAGATCCTGCACCATGAAGGACTTGTTAATGACCGACCTGGCATTCAACAGCGGCAGCAGCAGCAACGCACGGCCGGGGCCCCTCCAGCTTTACCCACCACATCCCCAGACCTGGGCATGATGAGGGGGACCGGGCACTAAGCACCTCGCCCCCCTCGGAGATCGAAAATACTCTCCAGAGGGACCGTATCTCCCCCAGCTCATCATGACCCCCCGGCAGACCCCTCCCTGCCCCCCGGCTATGCGTGTTCCCTGCTCCGGAGAAGCTATATACCCCCAACCCATACGTTTGTCCTCTCTCTGGGTTTACCACGACCTACTGTTGCTTTGTCTCCTGCACCAATAGATCATTTGACAGCTGCTTTTAAATGTCTGGCCCCTCTCTCTCCCTACCACCCCACGCCCCCCCTGCGCCGCATGTAGACCTGCCCTGTATTTGCTCAGTTTATATATTTCTCCTGGCTACGCTCCTCCGTCCACTGCTGCCTGGGGAGGCAGGATGAAGTGGGCTTGGCCTGTTCGGATGTAGGAGGGTTCAGGGCAATGGGGACTCTCCGTCCCTGCCCTGTGCCTGGCCACCTGCCCCATAATGGTGAATAAACCAGTCCGAGGAGCTGCGTGCGGCCCAGCACCAAGAGAACTACCTCTGCCCCTCGGGAACCCACACATAACCATGCACGGGGGGGGGGGGGCAATATCTAGCGGACCCTCTGAGACTCTCCGCTGTGCCCCCTACTGCCAGTGCACTGGGCCTGTTCTTCCATTGCTCCCCCAAGCCCCTTAACCTTCTGCCTCTCTCCTCCCAGCTCTCCCCCAGACCCCTTAACTGTGCCCCTCCCCTCACAGCTCTCCCCCAGGCCCCTTAGCTGTGCTCCTGCCTCTCCTCACAACACTCCCCCAGGCACCTTGGCTCTGCCTCCTGCCCCTCCCCTCCCCCAACCCCCTTAGCTCTGCCCCTATATCTAGCACTCGGCTGTGCCAACGACCTCATCACAACTGGTAAACCCCCGCTTTCCAAAAAAGCCCCACTGACTGCCAACCCCCACAAAGCAGCACATAAACCACGAGTTGGGGAAGAAGGGTGTTTAATGCAAGAACGAATTGGAGTCTCCTGCTTCCTGCTGGGTTAAAGATAATGCACTAAACCAGGGGAAATGCCCCAAGAGGAGGATGCCTAGAATCACAGGTGCTGAGGTCGGCAGGAGCCGCTGGGGCCACCCAACCTGACCCCTTGGAGGGTCTGTCCCTGTGGGGACACACGGGGCCTGGTTTCTAATGGGAATGTGTCCCGCATTAACCCCTCAGGGCTCTGCCCCCGACCCCCACCCCTTGCCTGATCCAGTCCCAGCGGGACGACGCGAGGACCAGTTCTGGGGGGAGCCGAGATGTCTTCACGCAGGCTGGATCTGGCACCAGGGCAGGTGGAGGCCCCTGGCAGGGGGATGCTGTGGTTTCCGGGCCCCTCTGTAGTCAGCAGGCTCTGGGGAGGCGGGCGGCAGCGCTGGGCTCCACTGCCACCCTGTCCATGGTCTGCCTCCAAGCCAAGCGGCAGAGTCCAACGCGTGGGTGACTATGGACAGTTTGCAGGACAGGCCCTTCCTCCCTCCCTCCATCTCCTCGGTGACCCGGAGCGAAACTCCTCCAGCCCCTGGATTGCCCCTTCGAAGACTGCGGAAGGTGCCGGGCCCCTCGCAGCCGACGGTCCCCAGGCGGGGGCGGTGTGGTGCCGGTCTGGCCGTCAGCTGGAGTAGCGGTCAATGCCTGTGGAATAAGAGAGGGGGCGGAGGGTTGGCAGGAGGCAGAGGCCAGGCTGGAAACACTTTGCAGGCCCAGCCGGTCTCACTGCCAGCCACCGGGGGAGGCCAGGTGGTTCACACCGACAGCTTTGATGGGACCGGCGAGGGTGGGCAGGTGCGCCAGCTCAGAGCAAAACACAGAGAGGCTGCCCGGCTGACGCTCAGCAAAGCGGCAAGGAGCACATTCGCTTTTTAAAAAGAGAAACCAGAGCGACCAGGCAGGGGCGAGAGAGTCACAAAGCTCCCGTCCCGTCTCTGCTTGGTCTAGCTTTAGGGGGGCCAGAGAGGCACGTTTTTCCAGGACCCTGATGAAAAATACATGTTGCAGGGCCCACGCTGGTACCAATGCGGGCCCTGCAACATGTATTTTTCATCAGGGTCCTGCCTATCTGGCAAGGCTCTCTCTCTCGGTCTGTTGACCTTTCCTAAGCCAGCCAGAGAGGGCGGTGGCCACCCTGATCCCAAACGCAGGCGAGAGAGAGAGAGGGGCAAAGCCATTCAGACAATCTTCTCTCTCCCCAGCCGAGAGGCCGTCAGAACCACTTGCGTCTCCAGCCTTCTCCAAGGAAGGACGTTGCATCAGCGAGGCAGACCCTGCCATGGAATGCCTTCCCCCCCGGGAACCGTGAGAGAACCTGCTGCAAGGCAGAATGAGGGAGCCCTCCAACCACCGCAAACGCCCACCTCCCTGGAACCTAGATGGGACTTCATCCAACAGCTACAGTCTGGACTTCCATGGGGACCAGATCCTGAGGGGCAGCATTGCTGAGCCCCCTCGTCCGGCCTTCAGACACCCCCACCCGCCCGTCCCGTCCCTCTCAGAGCTGACTGGCAGGAACAAACTCTCTCCTACTCAGCCTGGCACCCCCCACCCCCAAACAGGAACAAAACCTGTCACAGCAGCAGGTGTGAAACCAGCCAACCTGTCTCTCCCCCGGAGCCTGCTCATCTTCCAGAGGCGTTGGAAGGCTTTTTTATATGGCTGGGCTTTTGGCAGGTGGAGATGATTGAGGAATTTGAATTGGTTTTATTTTTAAATGTCTGATCTTACCTGTATCTCTTATCTGTTCTGAGACATTGTACCTGCTTGGAACCCTCAGGTTAGGGGGCAGGGAAGTAAAATGAAATAGATAAATTACCCATGCCTCCCCCCTCCCCTGAGAAAAATATTTTAATTGTATATTCCCAGTATTTTTAAATCACAGCATGGGGGGAGGGTCGGGGGGGGACTACTTCATTAAATGCACTGAATCCACCCCCCCCTTGGTGAAGCCTTATCCTTAGTATCTGAATCCATATGCAATAAATGCAAAACAGAAAGAAAAACCCCGTGGGGGCGGGGAATCCTGGACCAAGTTCACAGCTACCAGAGAGACAGTTCCAATTTCTGATCCCCCCCGATAGTCGCCCTGAAAGAAGACCCCGGCGGCCTGGAAATCAACGTGCGTAATTCTACTGGATACAAGAACCAAGGGATTCAATACAGATCCGGGCTTCACGGGCCCCTCTGTAAAATGTCTGCGGCAGAGTCCTCTGCCCTTCCACCCGCCTGCTCTGCTCCCTGCACTGCTTGCAAAGGCTTGGCTAGATAAAGCAGCGAGCAAACTCTCTCTCCCTTGAAATGTTGATCATTCAATTCTTGGTTCCCTCAGTTGTATTTAAATCCACTGGATGAACATACGGTGGCCACCGATGCAAATTTTTAAGGAACACGTATGAAAAATACATGTTGCAGGGCCTTTTTCATACATGTTCCTTAAAAATTTGCATCGCTGAACACCCTAATTGAAAGGCTTGCTCCACCAGTGGCCGTTTCCCCATCAGCAGCACTGTCCCCTCCGAGTGATTGCATTCTAACCCCATAGACGCCTGCACCTCTGTCCCTGGCTAGAGTTCTGACTTCTCCTGGGCCAGAGGAAGGGCCCCACGCAGCCCAGAAGCTGCACGCTCTCACCCACAGAAGTTGGTCCAATAAAAGAGTTGGTCTGAACTGCTCTGTCTCCATCTCTTGTGTTTGGGATCAACTCTCCAGCCAGCAGCCACCCTCCAAATTGTGCTCATTGGCCACGGTCTTAATCAAACCCCAGCCTCTGTGTATTTAGCTGAGGTTGAGCTCACCGACCTCCTCATTCCTGCCTGAGGAAGGGTTCCGAGGAGCTCAAGGAAGGGCTCAAACTTGCACACGCACAGAAGCTGCCTTGAGAAAAGGTGTTCCCTTAACTGTTATGCTCTGGGTTGCTTGGCTCAGCAGCTCACAAACTACAAATCCCAGCATGCAATGCTCTCCACAAATGCCTGGACTCATGCATGCTGGGAGGTGTAGTTCCGGAATGAGAACATGAGTTGGGCAGCTTTTGTCTGTTAGTTAGGGCTGCCAGATCTGCAGTTTTTCCCAGCACACTTATGAAAAACACAGGTTGCAAGGCCCACGTTGGCACCTTAGGTGCCAATGCAGGCCCCGCAACATGTATTTTTCATAAGTGTCCTGGAAAAATGTGACGATCTGGCAACCCTCGTCTTGGTGAGTTTGGAGATGGCCGCAGAGAATGTGCACAATACGGTTACCCCTCTCCCTGCCCCCAGAGATGGCTGTGGCACCTGAGCCCACCAGGGACCAGAGCCTGGGACCCCTTGCTCCTCCAGCTCCTTTATGGGGGCAGACATTGCCGTGATAATGTGTGTGTGTCTGCGAGTGTAACCCAGGGAGACACAAAGGGACCAGGCTGGGGTCAGGGTGGGGGTCGCCTGCCAGAGCACAGGGGCACAAGCAGCACCTCTCTCTCACCTCGGGAGTGGGGTGGAGACCTGGGTCGGGAGTGGCTCCGAGCTCACGGGCTCAGCTAGGAACCAAGGCTTGGGGCAAAAGGTTCGGTATCCCCGGCCCAGGCCGGCCAGGCCGGCCTCATTCCCAGCGCTTGGTTCTATCGAGAGTGGCGGGGTATCCTGGCTGATGCAGGCTGCGGTGCGGTACAGCCCGTCCCCACACACTGAGTGCCCCACGGCGAGCTGGAACTGCACCGCGGCGGGTACTGCCTCTGTGCCCCTGGCCAACAGCTCCTCTGGGGCCCATCCTCTATGCACTGCGTGCAGACGGAGAGAGCAGCCTCCACGGCCAGCCAGGCGGCCTCTCCGTCCCACAGCTCAAGATGGCAGCTCTTGGCCACCCATGACAGGAGCAACCCCCAGGCCCATCCCACACGGCGACACCAAGCAGACAGACAGACGGACGGTGGGATGGAGGAGGTGGCGGCAGCAGGAGCAGTTCTGTGACGCGGGGGGAGGACGTGCCAGGCTCCGGGCTGGCAGTGCAGGAAGCCTGGGGTGGAGCCAGCGTGTGCGCGTGCAGCTGCATGCCCTGGCGCCTCCCGCCCAGCCTGGCGCAGACACGAGCCCCGCCCCCAGAGCGGGAGACATGGGCCTATCCCATGTCCCTTTGGGGGGGGGGGGCAAAAGGTTTTTGGCCACGTGACCGCTGCACCAGCCAATCAGCAGTCTGGGTGGCATGTGGCACGCTGTCTTCAGGTAGCTATTGGTCCATCCTCCACACAAGGGTCTCCTGCCTCTGGGAGCCATGGCCCATTCCCGCAGTCAGGGGCAGGGGAACTGGTTCTCTCTCTACTTTCACCCACCACCGGAGGGAGCCCTTGGGGTTCTCCTCTGGGCAACACCAGGGCAGGCTGGGCGATCCCAGTGCCACCTCCTGGGCTGGGCTGGGGTGTTCCTGTGACCTGATCAGAATCTCTTTGACGCAGTCCCCGGGGCCGACGCCGCTCCCAACACCCTGACAATTCCCGTGCACCGTGCAAAAGAGATCACAGATCAGTGATCTGAGAAGGGGATCCACTAGCCCCGGATCTACAGCTGTCACGGGATGGGAGCCACTAGCCAACGATCCACCACCGCAGCAAGACGCGATCCACTGACCGGCAGCCTCGTACGGCCGCAGGAAAGGGATGCAGGATCCACCACTAAGACACAGGGTTCTGTGACACGGAACGGGAGTCAGGAATCGGGGAATCTGCTGCTGTTGCTGCTGTGAGAACGGGGATCTCGTGGGACATTAATGGATGGCACTGGGAGTCTGGCAGTGTGATCTGCTACAGCCACAAGAAAAGGGAATCCATTCACTGACCTGTGAAATAGATCTATATGGCATCAGTGGGTCAAACTGGGAATCTACCACTGGAGAGGAACTGCCGTGGATTTAAAAAATGGGATCTAGTAGTAGGCGATTAGCCAGTATTTCTGGGGGGGAAAGGAATCCATGAAATAGATTGGCTCACACCTGGGATCCACTTGGTGATCTGTCATGGGATCCAGTTACCAGTGTCCAGAATCTGTGAAGTGTGTTGGGGGGGCTGCTATGAGAAAGGGATCCTGGATTAAGGGATCTGTGCTACTTCGCAAGCAGGTTGCTTTGCCGATCCGGCACTGGGATTACTCTGTGGATCCAGTGCTCTCCCACAATGACCGCGCCGCTCCCAACCTTTCCTTTGCTAGGCAGACCCCAATGAGCAAGAGAGAAGGAAACTCCAAACAGATCAAGGATGGAAGGGAGGCAACTGGGCCCCTGGTTGGGGGGTGGGGATGTGGGGGCTGCTGCCCATAGAGCTCGACCATGGCAGCCACCACGACTTCCTGACACTTCCTCCTCCCTCTACGGCGGCAGCATCCCTTCCAGGCTGAGGTGTTTGATGCCAGAAGGACAGAAATACAGACCTGGCTCGGACGGACGAGAGGGGCCCCGCATCCAGCAGCAAGGCAGGGGCGAGCAGCGGGGGTGGGGGCAGGGGGAGGCCGGGGGCACGGAGCCTACCTGAGCCGGAGAGAAGCGGAGGAAATGGAGGGTAGAAATGGAGAAAGGATGGAGCGTCGAGCGGCTTACGATTTTAGGGCATCGATACCTGCGGGCGTGAGCACCAGGGCCTGGAGGATGTCTGACAGGGAGATGATCCCCCGTGGGATGTTCCTCTCATCCACCAGAACCAGGCGATGCACCTGCAGCCAAGCAAACACCGTCGGGGTGGGGCAGCACCCTGAGGGGGCAGTGGGAAGGGGAGGAGCCGCAGTGGGAGAGAAGGGGAGACAGCAAGAGGGAATCTGGGGGTGAGAAGTCAGAGTGAGGCACTGGGGCAGGGCGTGTCCCCCTGCATCACCCTACGACTGGCTTGGAACGTGGCACGAGGCAGGACTAGAACCTGCCACTGGCAAGAGGAACGAGTCAGACTGAGCTTGGGGGCTTGTGAGGGCGGGTCCAAGGGCAGGGGTGGGTGGGGCCTAGAGAGCAGCTGTACCTGGGAACAGGACTGAGGGCAGGTATAGCGGGAGAGGCGGAGCCTGGGGAGCTCCACCCTCTTTGGGTGGGAGGAGCCCGGAGCTCTCCCTGGCTCCTCCCACCCAAAGGGGGTGGCGCTCCCCTAGGCCCTATGCCCCGCAATACCTGCTCCTTGGCGATGCGGTCGATGACGTCCTCCATGGTCTCGTAGGGGTGGCAGGTGAGCACCCCCTCCAGGCAGACTGTGCGCTGCTTAAGGGATTCCCCCACGCTGATGTCCAGGTTGTTGTAGCTCTTCTGGGCAGCCAGGTGCTGAGAGGGGAAGGGGAGAGAGACAGAGCTGAGGCCAGCCAGCTGTCAAAACCAATTGGCGAGACCGCCTCACTCCCCGGGTCCTGGACCGGCTCCTGCGGTCATCTGGGGGCGCCATGTTGGAGGTTTCCCGCGGGGGCCACGCAGGACAGGGCGTTCTCAGGGGCCGCGCCGCGCCTGTGGAACTCCCTCCCGGTGGGGTCTTACAGTAACTGTAAGAGCTGGCTGTTCCGCCAGGCGCCCAGCGAGGGAGAAGGGTGAGGCTGCATGGGGTGGGGGGTTTTCTCTCCATTTTTATTGTTGTTTTTATTGAATGTTTATATATATATGATTGTATTTTTATTGTATTTTATTGACTGATTTGTTAGTCGCCCCGGGCTGCCTGGCAGGAGGGGTGGGGTAATAAATAAAACACCTGCCTCCTGGGGGAGGAGACCCCAGTCCAAGAAGGGCCCGTTCTGACACACAGAGATGCTTAGTGGGGGGCCAGGATTAACCCCGATGCTCCAGTGCTCGAGACAGCAGGGTCTGGGTCAGTAGAAAACGAGATGTACAGCTGAGTATCATCAGCGTACTGGTGACATCGCACCCTGAACCCTCTCACGACCTCCCCCAAGGGCTGCATATAGATATTAAATAATAACGGAGACAGGATCGAACCCTGCGGAACGCCGCAGGATAAAGCGCGGGGGCGCGATGTCTCCTCCCCCAGCCCCACCCGCTGGCTTCTCCCCGAGAGGAATGAGCGGAACCACCCAAGGACAGTCCCGTCCAGACCCCCCAGGTCACGCAGCCGTCTCAGCAGCAGCCCATGGTCCACGGTGTCAAAAGCAGCCAAGAGATCTAGCAGGATGAGAAATGTCAAACATTCTGCGTCCATCTCCCAGCGGAGATCGTCGACCAAGGCCACCAACGCCGTCTCGGTGCCATAGCCGGGGCGGAACCCAGATTGAAACGGGTCCAGGAAACCGATGCTATCTAGATGCGCCTGGAGCTGGATCGCCACCGCCCGCTCAATAACCTTCCCTAGAAAGGGGAGGTTAGAGACAGGTCGGTAACTGGCGAGTGCGTCCACGTCCAACAATGGTTTCTTCAGCAGGGGGCGCACCACAATCTCCTTGAGGAAGGGCGACAACCTCCCCTGCTGCAAGGCCAGCACCGTCCCCAACGTCTCCCTGGAGGCTTTCACCAGCCAGGACGGGCATGGATCAAGTTCACAACAGGTGGCCCTCACAGACCCCAGAACATCCACCGCATCAGCCGGCGTCACTTCCTGAAACTCCCCCCACAAAGCTGGACCAGACGGGGCCTCCGTCCCCTCGCGCTCTCCCCCTACTGCCCCAACCCAGCGTCAAAGTCGCTCTGAATCCGAGCAATCTTGTCTGCGAAGTAGGTGACAAACTCCTCACAGCGGGGCTGGGACACATCCCCGTCCAGGCGGAGGGAGACCGGACTGACCAGCTCCCGCACCACCCGGAACAGCTCCACCGGGCGTGACTTCGCAGACGCTATGAGGACAGCAAGGAACTCCATCCTAGCTGACCTCACAGCCTCAACATAGGACCGCAAATGGGCCCTATGGAGAAGCTGGTCGGAGTCAGATCGAGTCCGACGCCAGCGTCGCTCCAGCCTCCTGCCAATACGCTTCATCCACCGCAGCCCCTCAGTGAACCAAGGGGCCCTGCGGTGACGAGACCGAGGCAGGGGGAGTCTCGGAGCCACCCTGTCAATGGCCTCCCCCAGCAAGCTGTTCCAACGCTGGACCAGCTCATTCACAGAGTGACCGTCAGGTCCAAGGTTAAGATGCAGCAAGAGGAATGCCAGGGAGTCTGTTAATGACCCAATGCCTCCCATGCAGGGGTGGGGGGAGTTGCGGGCTGCCCCCCCCCCCACACGCACCCATGGAGGATACTTACAATCACGTCAAAGCGGGAGTACAGGCCGACGACCTCCCCTGCAAGGACAAGGAGAGAAGTGAAACTGCAGCCCCCTGGGAGCAAGGCGGCCATTGTCCATGCTCCACTCATCTCCCACCTTGACTATGGCAACCTCCTTCTTATCGGCCTCCCCTCCCCTCCCCATGACTCCTCCTTATCAGCTGTTCTGTCCAGCACTCCGTCCGCTGCCAAGGTCGTCCCCCCACCTCGCCCACTGCTTTGATCATGCTCAGACCCTCCTCTGCCCCCCAGGCTGCTCACTGACGCTCCCTCTACAGTCCGGTCAGTCAGGGTCCCCCGTCACTAAGCTCAGCACATGCACCGGCGACGACCTCTCAACTTCCTGAATCTCTCCCTGGGTTCCCCATCCCGTGTCTCTCCCAGACCGCAAGCCCCTAGCGGAGTGCTGGTGGGACCGCACGGCGGAGAGGAAAGAGGACGCTGTCTCCCCTAGTGGCGGGAGGCCACCACGAGCTGCAGAACCTGCTCCAGGGCTGGCTACGCAAGCCAGATCTTTGTTGCTTACGCAGGAAACACTTGGGTATTAAAGACTCAGCGGTTCCGTGTTCAGTCTTTGGGACACTGTCGGCCAAGGACCGTCCAGGTCCTTTCCCAGGAAAAAGCACAGTCCGTCATGCATGCCGGTCGTTCACCGTGTGACGGGCAAAGCTAAAGCCAACTCTCCCCAACATGGCCCATGGCAGAGACCAGAGTGGGAGACCGGGCGGCACCAAACCCCATCTGAGCCCAGAGAGGAGCCACCAGCAGGACAGAGAGACACTCCCTGCGCCAGCCCCCAGGGGGCATGAGAGAGCCTGCCGCAAGCTGTTGGGGACCAGTCACAGAAACTGCACCTGATCCTGGGGGCTGGAGAGACCCGCAGGGGCGGCATCGCGCCCTAGAGCCCGGGCACTGGGGGCAGGGAGGAACAATGGGCCCCGCCTGGGGAGCCCTGCCTGCTCCTGTCCAAGGCCAGAGGGGCCGGGCACGTTAGCAACTGACAACGAGTCTCACTAACACCAATCAGTGGGGGGAAATCAGATGAAGACCATCAAGTTTCTAGTCCTCCAATGCCTAGAGAGGGCCCGGGGCTAGATCAAGGGAGGGGATGCCTCTGGGCTGGTGCGGAGGGACGGGTGGAAGGAGGCAGCAGGCCAGGAGCTGCAGGGGTTTCCCTCCTGGTACCGGCATGGTTGATGACCGGCAGCGCGGAGACTCTGCGGTCCACAAAGATCTCCAGGGCCATGTAGACGGGCGCCGAGTCTTGCACCATGGCCACGTCCCGGAAGGTGCCGATGCCCAGCTCCTGGATGGTTCTCTGCAGGAAGCGCGGCTTCTGGCCCCCCTGTGGGGAGAAGGACTGCATCACCCAGGCAGGGACGGCCAACTCCCCATGGCAGGGGAGTGCCCGGCCGAGGGGCAGGTCCCCACACCCTCCTGCTCCCACCACAGGACTCCACCCCTCTGCCAAGGGACCCAGCTCTCCCCTCTCCTCCCCCCCAGAGTGGCACATTGTACCGCCTGAGCCCACACGCCTAGCACAGTCACCCCACACACACGGGGGGGTGTGTGCGCACAAACACACACAGACAGGGGCCGCTGCACGCACACTCACGGCATGAACCGAGGCCTCTCTGTTCACACGGGTCATTACACACACATCTATGCACACACACACACACGCAAGCACAGGCTCACACCGGTGCACACACTGCCCACATGTACACCGCATGTATTACACTTACACACACGCAACATCACACTGGGGCACACACTGCCTGGCTACACACACGCGTATCACACTCGCAGACACACATCACACATGCACAGGCTCACACTGGTGCACACTGTCTGCAGGCACACACACGTATTACACTTGCACTCACACACACACGTACATCATCACACTGGGGCACACGCTGCCTGGCTACACACACGCATCTCACACACACGCCCGCACACGAGCACAGCTGCACAAACACACACACACACACACACAGAGCCCCGACTCACAAAGATGTGCAGGAACTTGAGAATGCGTTTGTGCGTCAGGATGTGGAGGACGTTCCCGGAGACCGGCTCGATGACAGGGAGCCGGTGGATCTTGTTCTTGATCAGTGAATAAACCGCGTCAAAGAGGCTGCAGGAGAGCAAAGGGCAGCGTTACCAGCCCAGAGACCCCACTGCAGACAGGGCCCTCCCCCCCCCTAAGGCCCAGGGACACCCCCTCCCCCCAGTGCACCGTGCAGCACAGGAGGAACGTGTGGGGTAGGGAGCCAGGATCCCTGGGCTCTCTTCTCTGGTGTCTAACGACCCCTCGGGAGGTGAGAGCTACTGGGGGGTCGCTGCAGCCTAGAGCAGGCCTGTCCCCTGCTGGGACACGGCCGAGCTCAGCCCCGTTTGGAAACAGCGGGCGGGGATGCAGCGGGGCAAGCTGAGAGAGCCGGCCCTGGGGACTTTGCAGAGGGACAGCACCTCCGCCCCTGGCAGGCCTGGATGCCAGAAGTGACTCACCTGTCGGTGGGGGAGATGCAGACCAAGGGCTTGAAGCAGCCTTGCAGATAGACCTCTGGAAAGCAATGAGAGGGAGACTGTTTGGTGTCCCCCCAGGGGAGGCCAGGACGGAAGGGACCAGGCCCTGGTGGGGGAGGTGGGCAGAACAGGCCCCAGCGGCTGGGGGTTAACGCTGGATACATTCCTGTTAGAGACCAGGCCCCATGCAGAACAGGGTGGGGGACTCACCACAGCAACAGGTTTCCCAGGGGGGGGACCCTTTGCATAGGGCGGCCATACATGCACATTTTCCCAGGACACTTATGAAAAATACATGTTGCAGGGCCTGCATTGGCACCTTATGCAGGGCCTGCAACATGTATTTTTCATAAGTGTCTTGGGAAATTTTGCATCTATGGCCACCCTACCTTTGCAGCCCCCAGAACAAGACTGGGCACCCTTTGCAAGTTGCTGGAGCTTAGATGAAACGTGTGTGTGAGTGTGCGTGTGCGTGTGCGCGTGCGTGTGTGTCTGGAGCCACTTCTGCACTTGCAGTCTCTGGCTCGAGCGGCACGCTGCAGACGGGGCAGGCAGTGAGCACAGAGCTAGGAGGAGAGTCCAAGGGCACGGGGAGAAAGGGGTGTCCCGCATGTGGCGGGACCCCCTCAACCCCACCCCCCGCTCAGGACGCGGAGCAGGCAAAGCCCACGGGGCCCCTCCTCGGCCCTACGGCATATTGGAGCAGAGACTAGTAGGGGCAGCCGTGGGATCCTCTTCTTCCCTAAAAGCTAAATAGAAACTGGAGAAGCAGCAGATGACTCACTCTGTGAGCTTTATGCAAATGTATACAGAATTGAAACTAATTTCCATCAACTGTCTGGAAGCTGGTGCGAATCCTGACTCCCTCACGATTGGAATTGGGATCTTGTTCCTCCCCACACCAAGCCCTCAACATAGTGGTGTACTGGGTCAGAGCCAGGGTCCATCCAGCCCAGTATCCTGTCTCCAACAGTGGCCGTTCTCGGTGGCTCTCGGTGTCCCCTCAACCTCATTGGTAGAACAGTCCTCTAAGAACTTATCCAATCTTCTTTTGAAACCAGCTACGCTATTGGCTTCACAACATCCTGTGGCAATGAGTTCCATAGATTAATACTACTTTTATGCATCTTGAATCTGCTGCCAGTGAATGCCATAGAGCATCCCCCTAGTTCTAGGTAAATAACCACTCCCGATTGACTCACTCCGCGCCACTCAGACCCTGTCCCCTCTGTCGTCTCTTCTCCAAGCTGAAGAGCCCCTCCCCACAACCTAGCCAGCCTCTCCTCGTACGGGAGCCGCTCCCGGTCTTGGAGCAGCTTTGTTGCCCTTCTCTGGTCCAATAAAAGGTCTCATAGGAACCAACGTGGCAACCACTCCCCACCGCGCCACGCCTCTCGCTCTAGGCTGCGCTCACCCCGTGCCCCTCCCTCACAGCGCCCCCAAGTGGTGCCTGGCAGGAGGCCATTCTCACCTCTCCAGGTCTCAATTTTATGCTCCTCGATCTCGTAGATCTGAACCTGAAATGGGATAAGAGAATCTCCATCAGGGGAGAGTGCACCCCCCGCACCCCACCCCCCGGTGTCACAGTGAGAGGTGTGTCCAGGGGAGCCTTAACATTTGTGGGGGCCCTGGGGGCCCCATCCTCTCCCCCGAGACCTCACCTCCTTGGGAAGGGGGGCCTCCGCAGGGCCCTACAGGTGGCTGTGCTTAGGGCCCTGCTGGGAAGGAGTGGGGACCTCGCACTCTGTTGGCCTTCACAACATCATCCGGCAATGAGTTCCATAGATGAATATTACTTTTATTAATCTTAAATCTGAAAAGACGAGTATCATTCCCCCAAGTTGGGGGGTAGACAATTACCCATCCTTCTTTTTGCGGATGACACAGTGTTGATCTCTACAACTCAGGTGGGCCTCAGGAGGAGGATGGATGCCTTTGCTTGCTTCTGTGCCAGCAAAAATTTGCAAATAAACTACACTAAGACAAAAATCCTGTTTGCCGGGCCCAAAAGGAAAAAATTCCGTTGGCTGATGAACCAGCACGATATAGAGCAAGTTAACAACTTTAACTATTTGGGGGTGACTATAGCCGCGTCTACGAGCTGGTCCTACCACTACGATCTAGTAGCCAGCCAAGTAGCCGGCACGGAACGGGCCACTGTACGTTTTTTCTTCTCGCAAGGGGGTAAGTTGGTTGAGCCGGTTCTTCGCCTATTCAGGGCCAAAATAGTGACAAACATTTTCTACGCTATACCCATCTGGGGGTTCAACTTTTTGGACCGGCTGGAAAAATTCCGGAACAAATTTTTACGTGCAATCTTGGGGGTCCCTAAAGGTACCCTGCACGTTTTGTTAAGGGCTGAAACCTTTTCTAGGTCCTTGAAGGCTCAAGCCTTGACTGCGATTTTGAACTTTTGGTTGAAGTTGATTTTGGCTCCCCCAGGAAATGAATCCCTAGTTAAGAAGGTTTGGAGAAACGAGACATTTATTGCATGGGGTTCGCCCATCGAAAAGGAACTCCAAAAGCTGGGATGCTCAGTAAATTACTTGTGACAGTACGGGCTTAAAGCAGCCTGGATTTTGATAAAAAAGCGAGCATTAGACCAAGAAGGCCAGACTGAAGCGGCCTTATTACATGCCCAAAAAGTGGCCCCAGATTACTCCCAAATTATGCTCCAAAGAAAGTGTATAACTATTTAGTTAAGTGGCCGGACTGGGAGGCTAGACATGTTCTAACACTGTGTCGCCTCAATGTTTTCCCCACGGCTTTCCTTGAGGGTAGCTATAGAAGATTGCCATGTAGTGCCCTATAGTGCGTGCCAATCTTGTAGGAGCGGCGAGATCGAAACCCTCGCCCATGGGATATTTCATTGCGAGTCCTACGAGACGTGGAGATTGAAGTACCTGGGTACGTTTACGCAGGGCCGCCTGGCACGTTCGTACGGCAAAATTACTCAAAGGTGGAGACTCCGATCCATCTAGACAAATAGCTTGTTTTGGCAAACGGGTCCTGTGGCACCAAAGTGTTTGTTTAATCCGAAATGAAGTGGCTATTCCCTAATTTGTAATGTCGTCTCATCTGCCCAGCTTGGCACTGGTTTGCATTTGAAATTGTGTAGTGTTGTTATATTTTGTTGTTGATATTGTTATTTTATTAGCACTGTTTCTTGTTTCTGTTTTATTACTTGTCATATGACCTATGGGTCGAGACAAATAAACTAATTTGAACTTGAATCTTAAATCTTCTGTCAGTATAGGGCATCCATCCCCCTAGAGTCTGCCCCAGGGCGGTCTGTCCCAGTCACCCTGTGGTAAGGCCAGCCTGGGAGAGGGGAGGGGACTTGGTAGGACCACAGCCAAGCAACACACTGCCCCCTTGAGGCCTGATCCAAAACAGCAACACCATGGGCACACAAAAGAATCCTATGCTTATGTCCATGGACCGGTGTTTATGGCATTGCCGCCAATGGGGGAAACACCATGAACACCCGTCTCTGCTTACGTCAAAACTGCAGGGTCTAAAGTCAGAGGAAATTTTTTTAAAAAAAATATATCAAAAAATCTAAATGTTTCATTTTTTAAAAAAAACATCAATATTTTTCCATATTTTTTTTTTCTTCTTTTCAATTTCCCCCAGGTTTTCCAAGCCAGAACTTCAGAATCAGCTCTGACCCAGTTTAACCAACTCCACAGACACCGCGCTGGATCCCCTAAATGACCTGTTTCCAGACCATGGATTAATCACCCCAGACCGTAGAGAGAACTTGGGGGGATGGAGCCGGTGGGCCCCCCCCCCCCGGAATCAGCAGGCCGTCTCTGCCCCATATAGCTCGCCAGCTGCCCTCTGTGCCTGGCTCCCTATGCTGAAAAAGGGGCGTCATCTCCCTTAGCGTATCAGGAATTATAGTTCTAATACCCTCAAGTATTCAGTGCAATAATCATAGACTTGAATTTAATGTTTCACATGGCAGTCGTGTATTGTGAAATGCAGCAAAACCTACCTTGGAGTTTAAAAATCAATTCATAAAACACTTTCCATGTACGAATGAAAATTAACTTCATTCAGAAGCCTAGCTTTAGCAGAATCAATATTTAGCCTCCCCCTCCAAGCTCCCCGGCTCAGTCCCCCTCGGACGTGGTTGTGCTGGCGCCCACCCCCACCCCCGTGCCACGTGTCCTGGTGTGGTGTCATTGCTGCTGCTAGGGCTCAAACTCGTTCTCAGCATTTTCTCATTTTTCAATCAGAATTGCATTTCTAGGTTTGTTCTAGAAAACAAGGACGAACTGAGAAATGAGCCAGATTTTCGTCAAAAAAAATAGAAAAAATATTGAGAAAAATACAAACTTGCTTCAAGGCTGCTGACCTCCGGTCCGTTAGCTGCTCCCTGCCACCTTCTGCGTTCTGCAGAGAGCTGAGATTGCTCTCTGCGTCCCCTAGCCACACTGCACTCTGCAGAGCTGAGTTGGGACCTGACAGTAAATTATCTGAGTGGGGAGGGGAGCAGGGGAGTCTTTTCCCAGCTGTGTGCAACACTCTAACTGTTCCCCGTTCCCAGGGGGACCAATATCAGGGCAGCACACAGTGCACCCCTGCTGTGCCTGCTGCCCCCGTCTCCTCCAGGATCAAGCCAGGCTCAGCTCCACTCAGATCTTGCTCTGGCTGCTTCCCACCACCGGGTAAAGCTGGCTAACCCCCCAGCATGGCTGTCCCTCCTGCTGGTGTCACACTGGCACCGCAAATACGGGACAAAAAGCCAATTTAAAAAAAAAAGTTGGGACACCTGGGATAGGATTAGAATAAGGAAGGTAGGGTCACCCTAGCCTGGGACGCTGTCTGTGGGGCAGAGGGGAGCCAGCTGGACTGACTCACCAGGGGGGAACGGTAGTAGCGATGCAGGATGTTGATGAAGTCGGTGATGGTCAGCATGCCTGCAGGGAGAGAGAGGGGCTGAGAGGGGGGTCCCGGGGGTGCACCCCCGACCGCTGGGACTAAGTCACTTACCCACGAAACACTGCTGTTTGCTGTCCCAGAGTGGGGCAGCTCGCACACCATTGGCCACCAGGGCAAAGAAAGCCTTCTTGATCTGTGGGCAGAAGAGAGGGGAGGGGAGGGTCCGTGCAGCCACAACGGGACTCCATCCTCCCGGAGGAGAACTGAACCCAGGTCTCACGGGCACTGAGCTCGCGCTCTAACCCGCGGCCAGTCCTGCCTGCTCTTTGCAAGCTCTGGCGGGGCTTGGGGGGTGGGGAGATGGCACAGCTGGCAGGGGGACAGGCTGGCTGGGCTGGGCTGGGCTGGGGGAGCCGGCACTGGGAGAGGCTGCTGGTGTGTCTGCGGGGGGGGGGGTGTCACGGAGGAACACTGTGCTGAGGAAATGGGGGGGCATGGTCCTTGCTCCCACCCCCCCTCTCACCTGCAGGCTGGTGTCAAACACAACCAGCTTGGAGCTGGTGGGGACGGCATCGTAGCAGCAATGGTTCCGCATGAAGTGCATGTAGATCTCCGCATCAGGGCCCAGGAACTCGATACTGGGACCCAGGCCAAGCATCTCCGTGTCCACCAGGGAGTTCCCATTGGGCTCCCTGGCCTCCACCCCCAGGACCTGGGCATCCAGAGTTGCATCGGTGGCCTCTGTCCCCGTGGTCTGGACATCTGGAGCGGTGTCTGTGGCCCCCGGAGATGCATCCATCGCCTCTATCCCCGGAGCCTCGGAGCCTGGAACTGTATCTGTCCCCGTGGCCTGGGCATCCGGAGCTGTGTCCGTGACCCCTGGCTGTGGGGCCTGGGCAGCTGCAGCTACAACTTCGCTCATTGGAGCCTCATCCGGAGCCAAGAGGGAGCCTAGTGGGAGAGGGAGGCCCTAGTGAGACCGGCTCCCAAAGGCCTTTGCCAAGAGGGCGGTTGAAGCAGCACTGAGGGGAGGGTCCCCCACAAAGTGCCTGTTTGCTGAGAACCTGGGATGCCCAGTCAAATCTGCAACCACCAGCTCATCTCACCTGCCCTGCCCAGAGGACCTGGAAGGGGGGGCAGCTAACAGTCCGGCCCATTTGAGGAGCCGGAGACACAGAGTGAAGCCTCAGGCGACTCTTCTCTGGATGCTTCCCAGGAAAAGCAGGGGAGGGCTGTGCTAGAGCGATGACCAGCTGGGGGGCCAGCTGTAAACAATGGGGAGCGTCTAAGAGGCCTGGCTTTAATGGGCTCCACCATGAAACGCAAAGGAGACAAATCTCAGAGAGACGGATGTTGGAGAAGATGCAGAGGAGAGAAATGGAGAATACCTGGTGGGAGGAGAGGCAGGAGGAGTTGAGGCGAGTACACCTGGTGGGAGGAAAGGCAGGAGGAGCCGGGGCGAGTACACCTGGTGGGAGGAGGGGCTGGAGGAGCCGGGGCGAGTACACCTGGTGGGAGGAG
>QEPC01014742.1:199647-214137 GCA_003113815.1 Sphenodon punctatus | reverse complement strand
CACATCACCTTTTTACATCCCTCCATTGTGAAAACTGGCCATTTAGTCCCACTCTTTGCTTCCTATCCTTTAACCAGTTACCAATCCATAGCAAAACACTCCCTCCTATCCCATGGCTTTTTAATTTTCTCAAGAGTCATTTATGTGAGACCTTATCAAAAACTTTTTGGAAATCCAGGTACACTATATCTGCTGGGTCTCCCCTGTCCACATGCTTATTTACGCTCTCAAAGAATTCCAACAGATGAGTGAGGCATGACTTCCCTTTGCTAAATCCTTGTTGACTCTTCCCCATGAAGCCATCTTTATCAATATGCCCAGTGATTCTGTTCTTACTGATAATTTCCACCATTTTGCCCGGCGCAGACATCAAGTTTACTGGGCTGTAGTTTCCAGGATCGCCTCTGGATCCCTTTTTAAATATTGGGGTTACATTTGCCACCCTCTAGTCCTCGGGTACGGTGCCAGATGCCAACATTAGGTTGCAAATGACTAACAGTAGGTCTGGGATTTCATATTTGAGTTCCTTCAGAACTCGGGGGGTGAATGCCATCTGGCCCTGGTGACTTGTTTGTATTCAGTTTGTCAATTTGCTCTAGAACCTCCTCCAGAGTCACGCTGATTTGTGAAGACTGAAGCAAAGAACTCGTCATACCACCAAGGGCTCTGCTCTTTCCCTCCCAACTTTCTAATTCCTCCTGAAAATCCACTTGTTCCATCAGCCGTTCCTTAGCTGGTCATGAGTGAAACTGCGTCCTCTTCCCCCTCGCTGAGAATCTAGTCCCCTGCAACATCTCACACTCATTGTCTCTCCTAATGGTCACTGCTCCGTGTCCCCTGGGGGCAGGGACCATTGTACAGCACCAGGTATACAGCTGGCACTATAGAAACAACAGGGCCCTGAACAAAGGGAGTTAACTGGGAATGTGCAGCAAAAACACCAGTTACAGCTGCCTCTGCTGCACATGCCCAGTAGGCCCCAGAGAAGGCACAAGACTAATGGGGGGGGGGGGGGGAACGGGATGATGACTAAAGCAGGGCTCCAACAGAGGAACCCAGTCTATTGGCCTAGGGTGCGGAATTGCAGCATCCCCAGGCTGCTGGGATCAAAAAATCCCCCACCCCCACTTTTAGAAAATGGATGAAATGGGAGCTTTGCAGAGTTGCAAAGCTCCTGGTTTGGAGGCTGCTGTACAGAGGACAGGCAGGATTTTTCTACTTCTGGGGAGTAAAAATTGTTTTATTACTACTGGCCATTACTGCTCTTTACATTCGTGGGCCCTCAGCGCTGGGCTCCTTTCCCTATATATGATGAGATGATTGGGTGAGGAATGTAACTTTTGAGTTGTGTTTAAAATGGTTTGGATATTTTGTGGGCTAGCTGAGTACAGTGGAAAAACTTCAGCCAACCCCACCCCCAGTTTTTTTACTTGCCCATTTCTTATATTTAATCTTTCTGCAGCAGTGTAAAAACTTCAGAAGTACTTGCTTTGCATGCAGCATTAGGTTCCTCCTGATTTTTTCTGTGGTCTAGCTCCTTTGAAATACTACCCCCTCCCTGAATGATCTGGTGTTACTGGGACTCTCAGGATTTTTTCAACTTCTTGGTCTGACCATGTGGCAGGAAGGTTTCTGTTCTCTGCTCAGATTTGGGCCATTTGAAATGAAATGAAATGTCCCCCACTGAGTGTTGGTTTTTCTGATTCACTGCGTGTTCAAGACTGCGGACCAGCACAGAGAAACTGGATCATTTGGCCTTGGAGGTGCATTGGGGAGGGTGGGGGGAGGCCTGTGCTCTCCCCCCACCCCTATTAGCGCAGGCACCACCACCACCACAGCCAGGACACACGCTCAGCATTTATAAACTTTATTAAAAACACCCTTCATGGTTTTCAGTCAGTGGCAAGTACAAAGTTTGACTGACGGCTCTGGGACATGAGACCCACGTTCTAAAACCCCTCCGCTACTTTGTGCAGTTTTAAAGGCCAGTGGTTGAGCCCTGGGGAGGGGTGCCTGGGTCAGGCATTTTGGAGACAGCAGGGAAGGTGGCTCCCAGAGGAGGGATGAGAGAAATGCTGGGGACTGGGGAGGTTTAACTGGAAATGCTCCAGGCTCTCTGCAAAACCACCTCACTCCATATTAGCTGCATAGAAGCCAATGACTTTTTACATGAAGGGGTCCCAGCCGGAGTGACGCTGCTGCCAGCTATTGTTAGCAAGGGGGGGGGGGGCTGTAAACAGTTATGGCTGGACTGGGGGTGGGGGGGGGAGAGAGAGCAATGAGCTGCCAGGAAGGTCTGTCCTTGCCCACAACTGGCCGCAGTTCAGCAGGGGCACGGCGCTGCCCCCGATTCACCGAGAGAGCAGGACGTGGAAGCCGTGTGCATCTTTGCCACTAGAGAACTACAGGTTCCAGAGGGCCGAGAGAGCAGTGCATGCTGGGAGACTTTGGGTACCCGCTGGCGGAAATGGTGGCAGTTAGACCCAGCCCAGAGCCTGGCGCTGGAACGCAGGCTGCTCCCATGGGACTGCGTCGCTGTCTCCGCCACCGGGGCAAGAGGGGGCCGGTCAGCTGGGAAAGGCATCAAGACACACGAGGAGGGCTCTCCGCTTTCACAGTGACACCCAGTCGGCTATTTTAGGTCATTCGATGCAATCGGAGGAGCCAGGCCCACAGGACGGAGGCAAAGGGGATTTGAGCGAGGGACACGGTGCATCATCCGCCTCCCAGCAAGGGACGAGGAGGAGCAGGGCGCAGCCTGGGACCCTCCCTAAGGAAAGGCCAAAGGGGGGCGGAGGAGGGAGGGATGGGGGTCATGTTAATAGCCTGGGGCGGAAAGACCGAGCCAGTCTCACTCCCTGGGGTGGGATAGAGGGTTAACCAGCTACTTGGTTTAGTTTCACTGTGTCAGCTCTGTCTGCACCAGGACTGACATCGGGGGGGGCCACCTGGGAACATTTTTAAGGAACACTTATAATAATCATGTATTTTTCATAAGTGTTCCTTAAAATTTTCACAGGTGGCCCCCCTACTAGTAATAGACCCCTGCAGCCCCCCACCACCATCACAGCCTGGTCCTGCTCCCTCAGGGGCCAACAGGACTGGCCAGTTTCCAGGAACAGCTTGCAAGAAGGGAGCCAATGACCAAAGTGGGAAAGGTTCGAGCCCCGCCCTCCCCCCCGCTCCACTCAGCTTGCTAGGGAGGTGCAGGAGCGCAGCTCCCCTCCCACCCCAGTTACAGGACTCCAGGAGGCTCGGGAGGACAGGCACTGACCAACCAGGGCATTTATCGAGAAAATGGCACAATCTGGTTGCCAGGAAGTCGCCGCTGCCCGCGCCCCACTGTCCTAGGGCAGAAGAGCCAGTTGGGGGTCAAGCCCAAGCTGGTCCTAGTCCGGCTAGGAAGGGTCTGTCATGGTGTCTCCAAGGTGGAGGAGGAGGACACACGGGCAAGGCAGGGAAGAGTCCAGGAGGAACCCCAGTGCACCCCAGGGAGCCAGGGACAGTCAATGCCCCCAGAGAGAAGCAGGAGGCGAGGCAATGCATGTTGGGAACATGGAGGAGGGAAAGACTAGTGTCAAGCAACCCCAGCTGTGTCACTCACAGACAGTGTGTGTGTGTGGGGTGTGTGTGTGTGTGGGGGGGGGGGAGAGGGGCAGAGAGTCACTGGCATAACGAGAGCCCCCTGCTGCCATACACTCACCTTCAGCACAGCCAGGTATCCTTGGGGGTCTCACCGGGCTCCCCCTGCAAGCCTCCTCCCCCTAGGCAGCTTGGGATTAACTGGGGCCTGCTCATACCAGGCCCCCTGGCTGCTCCTGGAAGGCAAAGGCTGGGCAGCCACGCACAAAGGTAGGCAGCGGCGGCACAGCCACAGGAACGAGGGCACTCCTACCCTACTGCCCTGCTAATGCTGCCACAGACCAATCTGCTGCAAGGGAGGGGAGGGTTGAGAAGCTGTTCCCCTTGTGAGGGACTGGCCTTTACACCAAACAATCGATACCTGGAAGTCTTGGCAGAAATGTACAGACGCCCCGCAATGGGCCAAGGGCACGTCCCAGGCTCCCCACCCCTTGCCAAGACTGTGCCCACTGCCCGGGGAGGCTTATCCCCCCAGCCCAGCTCTCAGGGATCACCCCTTCTCCCTCCCCACCTCACAGACCGAGGAAGACTCTAAGCTGCCTCCCAAAAAGGCGAGGCAGAGACCCTGTCCAGATGGGAAACGGGTTTAAGTGTCAGGGCTCAGTTTCAAGTGGAGCAATTGCAGCTGCCAGTCATCACCCAAGTGTCCGTCTCCGGTGCACGGGGCCGGCAGGGTGTGAATTCACCTACACGCCCCAGCAATGTAAACACGGTCAGCTTAGTGCAAAGGGCTGGCTCAGCGGGGAAGCGCTGCGGAGCAGCACAGGAAGGGGAGCCCCACGGCCCAGGAGAACGCAGCAGGGCAGGGAGGGGGACGGCAGCCAGCCAAGCAGCACCAGTAGGTGCTAAACTTTCATCGCTGGAAGGAAAGAGATGACGGGCTCTCCGAGAGAGGCTGCCGGAGCTGCCCAGCTCCGCGCCCCCCGGCAGCGCAGCCCACGGAGAGCCACTAACGGGCCGAGCAGCCTCGGAATCCCCCGCTGCCAGTGCCCCCGCAGGGCAGCAGGGACCGGAAGCCGGGGGCAGCGGCCACTAAGTGTCCCCAACCCCCTGCCTCGTGGTAGACACAGAGGAGACGGGAGCCCATTGCTCAGAATTCGGGGAGTGTCGAAGCTGCCGCCGCCAGGGAGTTCAGTGCCTCCTTCCCCCGGCAGCCCGGGCAGAGCTCTTCCTAGCTGGGGCTGCAGAGAGAGGCAGCCAGCCACGCCCAGGCCCTCCCTGGGGGCTCAGCCGGCGCTGAACCCAGGGAACAGACACCACCAGAATCAGGCTAAAAACAAAACCGGACTTCCCCACACGTCACCATTGGGAGGTTTCTTTTGTTTTAAAAACTAGAAATTGAGCCTCTTTCCCTTTGGCCCAAATGAAACGTCTTCCCTTTCTCCAACCCTCACCCCCCTTCAGAAATCATCCTGCAAGGGGGGTGGGGTGCGTGCGGCTCAGGGGAGCCTCCCCTGGCCTGTGAAGCCAGCAGCCTGGCTGCCAGTGAGGTAGGTGTGTGGCCCCGGCCCGGCGCTGAAGGAGGGAGCTAGCCGGCCTCTTGCTCGCTCGCTCAGCTGGCCGACAAGTGGCTGAGAGTCCGGGGCGCCGGGGACTTCTTCAGGGCTCCGCTTGCACATTTGCTCAGAGGTAAACTTGGAGTGCAAAGGTTTGGCTCCGGGGTCTTGGGCGGCTCCTCACCATCTCGTTGGAGGGTTTTACTGCCGGGAGAGGAAAAGGCTTAGCCGGGCAGGCAGCACGGCCATAGAGCCAGCCGAGGGGAGGGGGCGCGCCCCGGCCAACCAGCTGTGGAGTCGTCCGAGACCAATGGGGCTAGCAGGCGTCCCACAGCCAAGGCACCCAGGGGCAGGAGAGTCGGGGCCCTCCCACTACTCCAGAGGAGACGGCATGAGCTTGGGGGTGGATCCTAGCACATACCGCGTCCGAATCTGCCACACGGATGGGGAGGCAAAGCAGCTCAGAGCTCTGGTCTGCGGAGGCTGGAGCCTGCTGCCCATTTGCTGCCCGGCGGCTCAGGGAGCTGCGCGCTGCTGCTAGTGGGAGAGCATGGGAGCCCCACACCCCGGCCCCAGCTCTGCACCTTTACTCCTCCCAACGGCAGCCCCAGGCAGGGCCCCGGTGCTTGGACTGGCCCCCTGCAGGCCTTGCCGCAGTTACCCTGCGTCGCGCTCTCACCTGAACCTGCCGGACTCCAGCTTGCCGAAGCCGTTCAAGTGGAGGTCGCTTTTCAGGAAGAGGTGGGACCTTGGCAGAGACCACTGCGGGGAGAGAGTCAGGGAGAGAGACTGAGGCAGGGTGGGGACCGGGCTGGACAGACCCCCCCATCACAGCAGCCAGGAAAGCGACCACAAGCCGCCTCCAAGGATGGGAAGTGCGGGGCTCAGGGTTAATGCACTCGGGGAAGGGCAGCTGCCCTCTCTGTTCCACTGGTTAAGGAGCCGCTGCTGGCGGAGCAGGTGCTCAGACACCCACTCCCAAGGAGGAGCAGCTTTGTCGACCCCTAGAGGAAGAGGGAGGAGCCTCACCACGTGGGTTGTGTCGGCCACCGTCCCGTCGTGGTAGCCTTTGTAACACCAGCTCCGCAGCAGCTCCACACCTGCAGAGGAAAGAGAGCCAGTGAGGGACGCGCCCCTGCCAGGGACAGAAATGGAAAGTGGCTAGCTCTTACGGGGCCCCCGCTGGTCAAGAAGGGCTGCTCCAGGGGTCAGTCCCCCCAGGACAGCACCACATTTTTACTGGCGCCTGAGCTTCCAACACCACCTGCCCCCGGCTTCAGCGGGGTCCTCTGCAGTAAGCGGCCTGTGGGTCACAGCCTCCCAGAGGAGCGGAGTTTTCCTAGCCAGGTAAGAGAGCCGCTGGCTCTTACAGAAGGTGGGGAGGTGGGAGGGGAGTAATGTTACATTTTTAACAATACGAATAAGCCTCTACAGCTTGGTGTCCCCCTACTCTATCCCTGCCCAGCACCCCTGCCCCCCTACATCACCCCTTATTTGTGGTTTCCCAAAGGCTGCCTGCCAGTACCCAAGAAAAAAAGGCCTCCTCAAAGAGGGGAAATTGGTTCCAGCCCCCGTGCCTCTTTTGGCCGCTTGCAAGTACAGCAGAGAGGGCGCAAGGCGTCTCTGCGGGTCCCTCAGGTCACTGCCAGCTGAGGTTACCGACGAGCTGCTACCTGATATGGGGCGCAGCTAATGACCTGGGGGCAGAACCTTGTCCCAAAATGACACTGGCTACAAATCCCAGCGTTTGAGAGAGGGGACGGCAGGTCTTGGCAGGGAACAGGCTGTTTGGTTTGTGCCGTTAGCACGACCCTCCTCGGAAGTGGCGAAAGCTGGGAAGAACGGGGCTGTGTGACATCCAGCTGGTTTCTAGGCGGCCCGGGGGAACATCAGTACGTTCACGGGCGAGAGACCCAGGGGTCCTGTTCTAGATATTCCCCATCTCTCTGGCAAACACCGACACCGCAGCGTAGAGTCAGGGGAGCTGAAAGACAGTCTCCGAGAACACAGTCTGCAAGGCCACCACACTGGCCCCGGCTCCTGCAAATCTGGCCAGCAGTAGGGCATCAGGGCGGATCTAGCCATTAGCACCTGGGACGAGGACAGAACCGACCATCTTGATGATCTATGGGCCAGTCTGGTAACTGCGAGAAGCTGCCATGGACGTCTGCACGGAGCTCCCGCCTACATCCACCACTGCAGTCAGTTTCTCAGCCCAGTCTGTAGTTCCCTGGCGGCTCAGCTGAAACGCTATTGCAGCAAAGCTGGTCTTGATTACTTTCTTACCCTTCCATCTACAGCAAAGATTAACTGGGCCTAACCCTCGACACCGAGTCACTCCATCGCAAACAAAAAGAAAGACCTCATCCGGCTGGACACCCCAAGATGGTTGGAATCCCACACTAGGACCACTTATAACCGACTGCTTCCGGGAAAGAATGAAGTGTGAAATCCTGCCTGCACAGTAGGCACCACCCAGCATAACCTACCCATCGCAGAAAGAAAGGCTGTTCAAGCCTTGAATTCTAACCACCAAACAGTCCTCAAACCACCAGATAAAGGGGGCGCCCCTGTAATACTAAACCAAGACGACTGCATTACAGAAGCCAAGAGACAACTTTCCGATCACAATTACTAAAAAGAACTCAAAGATCATCCCACATCACAATTCACACTGAAACTCTAGATTGATCATCAAAGTTCTTCCCAGGGAAATCCAGGAGAAAAACCTCCTCCCCACTGATCCCACCCCAGGAACTTTCTACATCCCCCCCAAGATACACGAACGGGGAAGCCAGGCAGACCTAGCCTATCGGGCCATGGCACTCTCACTGAAAGAACAGTAGGATTCCTAGAAACCATTCTCAAACCGGTTGCTCGGCAAAGTTTGCAACGTAAGAAACCTTCCCCACGACACTGTCCTTGCAACCGTGAATGTTGCCTCACTATACGCCGACATTCCTCACACGGATGGCATCGCAGCCTGCCTGAAATACCTGCAGGGCAATGGAGAGGACGCAGATGTCCACCCCCAGCACACTGCAAAGCTCATCCATTTCATCCTTCCACACAACAACCACTACGTACAAACCATGAGGACAGCTATGGGCAAAAAAATGGCTCCCCAATATGAAAGTCTTTTTATGGGCCACCTAGAAGAATAATACCCGGAAAAATGCACCACCAAACCCTTCTTACATCTCAGCTACATAGATTATATTTTCATTATCTGGACAGACAGCCCGGACTCACTCTTAGAATTCCACTCTAACTTCAATAATCACACCCGGCCTCCTATCAAACTAACCCTGGAATATTCCCACACCAGTATCAACTTCCTGGAGACCAGTCAAAATGCACAACGGCAGCCTAGAGACAGCAATATACAAGGAGCCGACAGACCATTGTATTTACCTCCACCGATCCAGCAACCACCCAAGACACGAAATCCGTTATCTAGAGCCAACTGCTGGGACAGCGCAGGATCGGCTCTGATGGGCACTCCACCGCACTAAGAAGTGCCTTGATAAAACAAGAGCATGCCAACGGAGAAGTAGACTGTAAAATAGAACAAGCTACCCAAATCCCTCGAGAGAACCTGCTACAAAACGACACCAACGAATGAACTTGCATAGAAATAAGATGGTGAGCACCAACAAGGCATCTCCAGTTCCCAGAACGAACACTTCATCGCGGACCTCTCAGTCCTCCGCCTCAAAAGAAAACTGATCATCAGCTGCAAGAGATCGGCCTGGGAATTAAATTCATAACTTTATTAGATACCCAAAACAACAGACTCAAAGGCCAAAGCTTTTTAAGCCGTTCTACAAATCGGTCGAAGCTGACACACGCCTGCGGAGACCCCAGTTCCTTTCATATGCGTACTGCCCCGTTTTCTACAATCCCTCCCTCCCACACATTCGCTGGGCAGTCGAAACAAAGGACTCCGTATTGATCTGGTCGTCACGTACATTTGCAACAATCCCCCAATGTTGGTTTTAAATGGATTGTTAACTCTCTCTCTCTTAGTGAGCTTCTTCCAGACGCCCTCCTGACTGTTAATACAAATGACCCTGTTCTTCCCTAACAGCCCCATTTACATCGCCTGCTTGCTTCCGGATTTATAGTCCAATACTAGCACCGTCCCAGTGTCACCTGACGGTGACTTAATCTGGCCAAGACTGAACTCTTCATCTTCCCCTGCAAAACGTTTCCCTCCGATTTCCCTCTCGGTTTCCACTGAGCGAATCACCATCCGGCCGGTCCCTCAGGCCCGTAGCCTGGGATTCATCTTTAACTCCTCTCTCTCCTTTACGCCTCAGATCCAGGCTGTTACCAAATCCTGTCGCTTTGCTCTGTACAATATCGCTATAATCCGGCGCTGCCGTGCTGCTGCCGCCGCAAAAACCCCTAGTCCGTGCTCTCGTCATCTCTCGCCTTGACTGCAGCTTCCTCCTTACTGGCCTCCCCTGCTCTGATCTCACCCCCCTCATCTCCGGTCAACGCTCCGCAGCCAAAACCATCCCCCTCGCCCGTCGCTTTGACCATGTACAGCCCCTCCTCTCTGCCCTGCACTGGCTCCCTCTACGGGAACGCATTCAGCACAAGCTCCTGGGCTTCCCCTTCAAGGCTCTTCATGGCCTTGCTCCCCCGTATCTCTCCGCTCTTGTATCCCCCCGCGCTCCTGTCCGGAGCTGCGCTCCTCTGCTCCCACCCTCGCCTGCTCGTGACTCCCCTGCTCCTCTAAACATCTTCGCCCCCTTCTCCCTTGCTGCCCCTCATGCCTCAAACTCCCTCCCTGGAGACATTCGCTCTGTTCCCTCCCTCCCAACTTTCAAATCCCTCCTGAAAACCCACCTCTTCCGTCAGGCTTTCCCTAGCGGGTCATGAGTGAAACTGCGCCCTCTTCCCCCTCACTCAGAATCTAGTTCCCTGTAAATGAGTTCAGTCCGTGCCCCTACAACATCTCACACTCATGAATGTCTCCTCATCTCTCCCAACGTTCACCTCTCCCTTGTCGTCAGGGGGGATCACTGCTCTGTCCCTCGTGAGCCAAGGACGCGTCCACACAACACACTTACTACAGAGCAACCTGCCCTCACTCTGTAGCAACGGGGAAATCAACGCTGTGAAGCCAATTGCCACTCGCTAGGAGGAAACCGATTGGGTCATTTGCTTAGGAACAGACAGCCCCCCACTTCAAAGCAAGGAAAAGCTGCTTCAGGAGGGTAACCCGACTCCAGAGCAATGTGCTCCCTCCCAAGACATGGAACTCAGGTAGGGAGCGAGGCCCAGAACACCTGGCTCTGCCTGGGGCAGGCAAGCAGTCTCACCTTTGGATTTGTTCAAGTAATGTTTCAGCTCCCACTGGGCCGTGAGGATGTTGAAGTAGCGTGGCTGTTCGAAGAAGCGCAGGTAGCGCATGGAGAGGCAGGAGGGGAACACGCGCTCAAACTGCCCGCGCCGCGAGAACTCGTCCTCCGTCTCCACCAGCACGCGCACGTCCTCCGGGGTCAGGATGTCCAGGATGGTGGAGTAGAAATCCTGCAGCCGGGGGGTAGGCAGGAAATACCGGGACAAGCCTCCACACTCACCCTCCCCTGCACCCTGCGGCGTGTGCCAGCTGAGCAGGACACAGGCTAGAGAGCCGGGGGGAGACACAGCGGAGCCGGGAATCGATTCTGAAGCCAAGGGGCTGGGGAGGACTGGGCAGCAGCCCTGGAAATCAGGGATGGATAACGGGACCTGGGCTGCTTTCCTCCTGGAACTAGAGTTTTGTTTCTAAGCAAGGAAAGCTGCTCTCCAGACTGGACCGAAAGCCAGGCCTGGGGTGGGAAGGAACGCAACGTGGACAGGGGGGAGAGCAGTGGGGGATTCAAACCCAGGATTCTGGCAACAGGGCAGGGGAGACGTGGCATCACTGCATACCTGGTCAGGCACCTTCTGAGTCAAGTAATACGCTCTCTTCATCTTCTCTGCAGTGAACTGCTCCGGCGGCGGCCGGACCTTCTCCTTCACAGCGCTCGACAGGCTGAACAGGAGACAGGGGCAGTTAACACTTCCCAGCCCAACGCTGCCCCTCCAGCAATGCCCAGTTCAGGTCGCCGAGGGCCCTCTGCCTCCCAGCAGCATCTCCCATGGAAGGATGCCAAGGCCAGCAACAGGCTAGCCAGCACACCACTAGCTGGGACCAGGATCCAGCTTCTCTGTGTCCGGAAGACACGTCTAGCAGCACCCAGCATCAGACTGCGGAGGGGTTAGAGCCACCACCACCCTAGACCAAGAAGAACCAATGATCCACTCCCTCCTCCTGCATTAACACAGGCAAGAAATAGCTCTGGCCCCTTCCTGCATGCAGAGCTTCTGAGGACCAGCTGCCCAGCCTGAGAGCTCAGACAGGGGAGGGGCAGGCAGAATTCAGGCTGCAAAGGAAGCCAAGGCCACGATAAAGCTGCTAGAGATTCAACCCACGAATCAGCCACGAGGAGAGAGTCACGATTCCCAGCACCACTGACCAGCGGCCTGGAACAGGAATTACATGGGAGCTTTGGAGGCTCAGATACCAAGTGCTGAGACACACTGGTCATTCAATTCATGCAATGAATTAAAATGACTAATTCAGGCAAAGAGGAGCTTTCCACGAGCAGCAAAAGCAGGCACATCTGACTATCCTTGAGAGCACTGGCACAAAGGGTAGATTCTACTGCATGCGTGGAATTATCCTCGTAGTCGAGGCGTCTTCCAGTAGCTTCCCAAAACAGGCTCATCTCTGGAGACACAAGAATCCGCTGCTGTAAGAGCTGAACCTTAAGGGACTGCAGCGTTCTCGCGAAAGCCCCCACTGGAAGGCGCTCTACTGGTCACGCGTGCCAAGCCAGAGTAGCAAGTCAGCCGGGGTGCCCTCACCAGCCTGCAATGGAGTCCAACCGTGCCAACACGGGCACATCGATCCCTCCAGCAGAACTTCTTAATAGGTGTGAATGGGGGGCAGAGGGGCCACTCCCTTCCCTGGGATTTAACACAATCTAAGCCAGCCCTCCTGCTTGCACGACAAGCGCACCCTAATGCGGGGATGCCAGCTTGCAGCCCGAAGGAACGGCTCTGAGCCGTGTGAGCTGAACCCAGCCCCCCGGACTCCTATCCTGCTGCCGTGGGACGGGGCGCTTGACCTGCCGGTCGCAGCTCTCCGAGGGGCAACACACTGGTGTTGGGGCTCATACTCCCTCTTGCTGTGGAGTGGGGGAGCGAGTGGAGACCCGCTGGCTGAGAGCAGCGTTACCCTCCAAGCCCTGCAGGGCCCGAGCAAGGTCTTCCGGGTCCCATCCCAGGAATGGAGGCCCCGGCGAGACAGCAGCAGGCTGGGAGCTGCAGCCCACGCAGAAGCCTTGCTTTACACTCCCAGCAGCAGCTCTGCGTCCCCACCACACGGCCTGCTCCCCTGCCGGACGAGGCCAGAGCCACCCCGGCTCCCCTTCTGACCTGGTGGTGGAGCTGCTGGCGCTCCCGGGAGCCGAAGCCACGTCCTCCGCGTTGGGCAGGACGAAGCCGGCCAGGTTGAGGAGATCTCGGATCATTTGGCCCTTGATGCTCACATCCAGCGGGGAGTTCGAATGGAGACTGTTTGGGGAAAGGCAAAGGGGCCTGTGAGCCCGTCGCTGCTCTGAGCTCCCATCCCCGGGCAGTGCTCGCTGAACGCTAACGGCACAGCTGCTGAGCTGGGACAAGGGACTAGCGCCCTCTGGCCCCAAGCGGAGAAGCGGCAATGGCCGGCCAGCACGGAATAGAGACAGCTTGTCGAGACCGGCGTGCAGCCCCGACGACAAGGCCACTAGCCCCTGGGACTAACAGCCCGCGTCCCAGGGGCCGGACAGCATCCATCCTACTGCCTCGGGCCAGAGCTGCATTGGTGGATTCCTGCCCCATCGCCAGCCTCTGGGATGGCACCGGGACCCAAGTGCCGGGCTGCAGGCAAGAGCTGAGGGCGAGGATAATCTCAGCTGGGAATTAGCCAGTGCTCCCTGCTCCCGCCCTCTCTTTCCTGATCAGCCTGTCTCCTTTCCCGGGCTGGCTGTGCTGCCCCTGCCCATCGCTCCCCAGCCCGAGCCAGCGGCCCTCCAGCCCGCGCCAGCACACTCGCACGTAACAAAGGGCCTCTCTCCTCCTAGGCCCGGCCTCAGACTGAGCCCCCAGAGACCAGACCAGCTCAGCTGCAAGGAAGCAGCGTCCCACCCCTGGACAACGAGGCTCTCCTCCCACCCCGTAACATGGGCAGCCTCACTGGCTGGATGCCAGGGTTAATATTGCCCCCTCACGGCACCCGCATCCCCAGGCTGCCCACCTGCCTACCTGGGAGAAATATTGACTTCCAGGATCCACGGCTTGAGGTTTTCGTCCAGCAAGACGTCGAATCCAAACAGCTCGTGGCAGCAGGAGGGTCGACGCACGTACATCTTCACCAGGCTGTTCACGTAGGGCTCGGACCTGCCAGCAGGGAAGCAGAGACTTGCTTTCTATTGGGCAGCAGAGCGAATCCCCCCCATGGGGCAGCCCATCTCCCGCACAGGAGCCGATCGGCTTCACCGGCTGCCGTGCACACGTCTCGGTTAGCGCCAAGCGGCCCCATGCAGCAGGGCTGGGGACACTGCCCTCTGCACCCAGGGAATGCAACCCCCAATAGGCAGAGCTGTGCATTGCCTTGGGAAACCCCCGAACGCTGCCATGTTCGGCACTAGCGCACGGTGCGGGGAACGCTGCTCGGTGGGTTCGAAGCAGCGTTCCCAGTCCGGCCTGGCTCCTCACTCACAGCAGCTGGGCGGGTGGGGCTGGGAAGGAAGTCACGGGCGGAGAGGTCGAGGGACAGGGAGCTCCAGGGGCAGCCGCGGACTCTGAGCACCAGCCACAGGCCACGGAGTAGACCCGTAGCGGGATTGCGGATCGTGGCCTCCGCCGGCAGCAAGACCCAGGGGCGGGGCGGGGCGGGGGCCCTGCAGGACTCACGCAACGATGGTTTTGACAACGATGTCCTTAATCTTCTCCCAGATGGCTTCACTGTTGACTCCCTTCTGGGTCAGGTAGCTCCAAAGTGCTTTCAGCGCCCTGGGAGACGGAGCGGGATTGGGGGGGGGGAAGAGAGATACTAGGATCAGTCACACTCTAGCCCTGGCAGAGCTAGCGGGGAAAGTGGGACAACTGCTTCCCATGCCGGGGGGGGAGGGGGGGGGCAGTTATGGGAGGTAGTTAAAACACGAGCAGACTGTGAGGAACTGCAACGGGATCTTACGAGACTGGGTGCCTGGGCATCTAAATGGCAGATGAGATTTAATGTGGACAAGTGCAAAGTGATGCCCGTAGG
>QEPC01014742.1:176360-196890 GCA_003113815.1 Sphenodon punctatus | reverse complement strand
CGCCCAGGCCTTCGGAGGGGAGGGTGGGGTAGTTGGGGGGTATTTTAAAGATTTTTATGATATTTTAAATCTTGATGAATGGGGTTGTGTTTTTAAAATTGATTTTATTTGTGTATTTTACGTTGTAAGTCGCCCCGAGGTGCCATGGGCATGAGGGGGTGGCTAATAAATGTTTATAATAAATAAATAAATAAATAAATGCCTCTATACAAATCAATGGTGCGACCGCACCTCGAATATTGTGTGCAGTTCTGGGCGCCCCATCTCAAAAAAGACCTAGCGGAACTAGAAAAGGTGCAGAGAAGGGCAACAAAAATGATAAAGGGCATGGAAGGGCTCCCGTATGAGGAGAGGCTGGATAGATTGAGGCTCTTCAGCTTAAAGAAGAGATGACTCAGAGATAGGACAGAGGTCTATAAAATCATGAGTGGGGTGGAACTAATAAACAAGGAGCCGTTATTTACCCTCTCAGCTAGTACTAGAACTAGGGGACACTCCATGAAACTCATGGGTGACAAGTTTAAAACAAATAAAATATTTGTTCACTCAGCGTATAATTGGGGTGTGGAATCTCCTGCCAGAGGCTGGGGTAAGGGCCAGTACTAGAGCTGAGTTTAAAAGAGGTTTGGACAAGTTTCTGGAAGATCGGTCCGTTAGCAGCTATTAGCCAGACAGGATCAGGGAACATGACTGGGGGAACAGCAGGGAATGGGTCCCCCATTGTGACCTGTTGGGGGCTTCTCCCAAGCCACCGTGATTGGCTGCTGTTGGAGACAGGATGCTGGGCTCGATGGACCCTTGGTCTGACCCAGTCTGGCACTGACTATGTTCTTATAAGGAATTGTTGCAAAGCGTCTGGCTAGGAGCAGCAAGGCCCGCCCTCCAGGTCGAACACTAGGATAATACGGCACCAGCTCCGAGGAGGAGGAGGAGGAGGAATGCTTGGCCTGGTTAGTAGAACTGCTTCTTCTGTGCTGTAACGGGCTGCAGAGGGTGAGGAGCCCCCGCCCACTCACCATTTGTGCCCCTGACAAGCCGTCTCATCGGCATTGGATCTGTAGTCAATGTTCTTCTTGTTCACGCTGTAATTTGTCAGGTGCATGAACTTGTTGCCCAGGCTCTTCATGGAGGGCGAGTATCTGCAGAAGGGGAGAGAGGGGCAGGGCTGTCACACGGGGTGAGAGGCGGCCAGGGACTGGGAGCTGGAAGTGCCAGTTGGCCGTCCCAGCCTCAGCCTCCCTCCTGGGGGGAAGGGGGTGTCTCAGCGGGCTACGATGTGCACGGTTATCCCTGTGGCATCTCAGAGGCCTTCACAGTCTCCTCCAACAGACACCTATCGTGCAACCAGAGCTGCTGCTCCCCTGCCCTCAATCCCCAACCCCCGCAGGGGGACCTACTTGCAGCTGGCAAAGCGGACGAGCCCGTCTCTGAACAGGTAGATCCGGAGGGGGTCATAGCAGGTGACGTAAACATAAATCCTCAAGTCAAACTTGCTCCCGCCAATGAGGTAGGGTTTGTGCAGGTATCTGAAGCGGGAGCCGGGTGAGCACGAGGGGGGACGCTCCATAGGTGCTGCGGCCCGAGGTCGCCAGGAAACAAGCAGGCGCCCTCCTGGGCCCCGAGTATTTGGAAAGAGCTGTTGGCGTGACCTACCGTCGGTGGAAGTTGGCACCCAGACCGATCCAACCCCCAAACCGAGCACAGAGGTCCTGGCAGCCGGGGTCGTTCCATGCCAGAACGGTCCCCCTGGTCTTTAAGCGAAGACTGGGCTTCCCGCCCCCTCCCCAAGGGGGGTGGGATGAATCGACAAGACATGCATGAGAGAGCCTGGCTCTAGGAGAAGGCAAGACAGCAGGGCCCAGAAGGGAGGAGGAGGTTGGAGTACCGGTGGACCGGCTGGGCAAAGCTCCCATGGACGGGCACTGGAAGGACGACGGTCAGCTTAGGGCAGAGAACCGCTCATGCAAAGCGAGACACCTCCCCTCCCCACGCAGGCTCTGCTAAAGCTCTGACACCGGGGCCAGCGAGCCACCAGCTGATGGGCCCTTGGGGAGCCAGCCGGACTCTGCTCCTCATCTCCCACGGACTCCGAGGCCAATCGCGCAGCAGCAGAGAGAAGAGGCCAGGTTTGCTCCGTGCCTGCGGCGAGGCCTGACTCACCTCTGCACCAGCAGCGGCCGCCTCTTGGGCAGCTGACTCCACTTGTGAATCACCTGGATTCCGATGCCTCTGGCCGATGCTGGCTGGAAAGAGACCCCAGACCGTGTCAGTCTGTAGCTAGTTCTGCAATAGCCTGCGGGTACCCTAGAGCTCTCCCCTCACCCAATCTCCTCTGCCGTGCCACCTCCCTCAGCAGGAAGGAGAGGAGCTGCAGCCTGGGGGGGGGTCAGAGAAACTCCTTCATATAGGAAGGGGAGGAGCTACAGCCCAGGTGAGGACAAAGGAGACTGATGGAGGGTTGGGTTCAGGGAACACCACAGCAGGTTGTGAGTCGTGGGGGGGGGGGGCGCCAGGGCAAGGTCCCCCTCCCACCCCCCAACACTGCTTTACTCTCACCGGCTTCACGATCCATTTCTGACGGCTGCTGCTCTCCTCCCACGCCTTCTTCAGAAGCTTCATGTCCTGGGGCAGGATGAACGACTGAGGGAAGAAGTTGAATTCCTTCTTCCCAAAGCGAGTCTGCATCCGGGAGAGGTTCCGCCACAGACGGTCCTTCCGCCCGATTTGAAATGAGCCAGGGAAGTGGTTTAACTGGGGGGGGGGAGGGGAGAGAGAGCGCTGAGGCAGAAGCCCCCTCCTCTTTGCAAGGCGAGAGACACAGGCAGCACCTGGGCCTCCCCTGCTGCGGGCATTGCCACCCTAGAGGGCCTCTGCCAACCAGCATTAGCCTTGTCTAGGGCATCGCCACAAGCAATGCCAGCGGGCTCACCAGACTGTAATCCTGCCCTTGGATCCAGGGGCAAACAGGATGGACACCTTCACTCCCGAGTTCCAGGTTAAGAGACGGAAACTCCCCCTCCCCTTTTGGCAACTCTGCTTCTTACAAAATGTTGGTTGCAAGAAGGGGAGGAGCCAGAGTAGGGCAGGTAAAGGCAAGGTGGAGACATGGGGGCGGGGCGGGGGGGGGTGGAGACAGGCTCCCGCGGGATCCTAGGGAGCTACCGGCCCAGAGAGGAAGGAAGCATGCGGGCTGAGGTTACACCACTGCTTCCGTCAGATGTCGTTTTGACCCCACACAAGCCACATCGGCCCTGGGACAAACGCAGCAGGGTGGAGACCCCGGGGGTGCAGGCCCCAAGAACAAAGCAGGAGCGTGGAGTAACGAGCGCCCTCCTCCAGCTTCTCCTCTGGGGGAGCAGCTGTTGTAGAGGAACTGACCCCGCTCTCCGCACGTTCACCCCTCCCTGCGCAGAGAGGCCGGGCTCCGAGCCCGCACAAGCCTGCGTACCCTTCTCCAAACACCAGGACGGTGGCCTGGCTCAGCCGCTCGGGTACATGGGGCAACGCTCTCCCCGTCCCCCCCCCCCACACACGGCACACGGCTCTCTGGCACGGAGCCCAAGGGTCCTGTACCTTCTGATGCTCCTTGATGGCTCGGAAACCCGGGGACTTCATGTGATGGCCCCAGCAGCCCAGCCAGTCCTTGCTCTCTGCAGGAAACAAGACATCTCAGTGGGGAAGCTGCCAGTCGCCGGGTCTCAGGCCTCGCTCTCCCGAATCCCCATCACGCCCAGCGGCTCCCAGCCCCTTTCACTTGGGGAACAGGTTAAGCCGGGGATGGGGAATCTCTAGCAAATGGCTGTTTATTTGACCCCTTCCCAGTTACTGGATCTGGGGTCCCTCCTCTCAAGCGCCAGCAGACTGAGCTCAGGGGAAGGGAGCAGAGAGAAGGGCACGGCCACACGAGGACAAGGGATGGATCCACGGCACAGAACCACGATGTGGCTCCTCCCCTTCCTTCTCCCATCCTGGACACACCACGGAGCTTCTACTCACTTTCAGAGTGGCTCTTGAAATGGAAGAGGCCCCCGCCCCCTCCTGCACGAAGCAGTTTCAGACGCTGGCGCGGAAGCAGTACACGGTGAAGGCGGGTTCTGCCCCCCCCCCCCCGGTTAGGGAATTGGCAGAAAGGACGGGCTGGTCCAATGGGCCAGAAGACTGGGAGGCAGTCAGCTCTCTTCCCATTGGAGAAAGGGGCTGCTGAGGCGGCGGCACAGGTGGAGCCACCTCACCCGTGATGGGGACAGGCAAAGGGAACCCAGCCTGGGGCAGACACACCCCAGCTGGCTCAAGGCTGGTACGTTAATCTAACAAGCCCCAGCTTTGTCGCTAGCGAGCGAGCGCTTTCCCCAGGAAGACGCTGGGCTCTAAAGCAGCAGGAAGGGCTGCTGCTCCAGCTCCCCATCATTCCCCCAGCGCTCCTAGCCGCGCGCCGCGCTGTACGGACACCCCGGCGGAGCCGCAGGAGGGAGACCTACTCTTGCTGATTTTGAAATGGGACCTGCCGATGGTTTGCTTCACGATGTTGGGAGTCACCGTGCTCATCTTCCATCGCAGCAACTTCCGCTGATCCCACGGGAGCTTCTCCACTAGGAGGGAAACAAAACCCACGTCTCTGTCCTGCCCTCCAACGCCCAAGGCCCCTTGGCCGAGCCGACCAGCAAAGACAGGCTTGGAAGGGAATGGGTCAGCACCACAACTCATCATCATTTCTAGCCCACGACTTGGCGCACGCAGAGCTTTACAGTCACAGCTTGTCAGAGAAAGGTCCCTGCCCCAGTGGGCTTACAATCTAAGACTGACAAGGATGAGGAGAACACACAGAGACACATGTATTCCCATTTTACAGAGGGAACTGAGGCCTAGAGGTGGCGACTCGCCCAAAGTCACTCAGTGAGTTCATTGGCTGGGGTGAGAGTCGAGGCCCAAGTCCAGCCCCTTCTCCAGCACCTCTCACACCCCGCACTGACAGTTGGGCAGGAGAACTCTTTACCTGACTGGAACTGCGCCAGGAGCGGGGGCCGCACGTGAAGAGAACGCACGAGCCAGGACTCAAGCAGGGGAAGCTATTACGAGCTACGACAGTGGGTTGGACTACATGATCTCCGGGTGCCCTCCCAACCGTATAATTCTACGCGGGGGAGGAAGCCGGGGGGGGGGGGAAGAGGTGTTTCTCCAGGACGCTTTAACAAACCACAGAGTGAAGGACAGCCCTCAACAACGCGGCTCAGACTTGCGTCCCCAAGTCTGGGATTCAACATGGAGCCATCAAGACCCCTCCAGAGCAGCGGCTCCACAGGCCCAGGCCAGAGCTGGCTGGCGCTGCGGTCCGTGCCTAGAGTCCGCGGTGAGGGCTCTTTCTCCCCCAAGGGCTGGCACACGCATGGTACAAACACACACACACACCCCCATAAGGATGGACTGGCAGGAACCAAAGCCCCTGGCCCTCCCTGCTAGCACACGGGGCACTGCAGCCCAGCCAGCATGCCAACCCCTGAGCTCTACCATTCCCGTAGCCGTTCCTTGCCCCGGGAACGGCCAGGCTGGAATCAGGGCAATGCAGCATTGTCTCTGGTGGGAAGGGAACGGCCATTATGACCGCACCCGGATAACAGAGGCTGCAGATGCTGTTCAGTCCTCCTGGCTTGGCTCTCGAGCCTGGTTTAACTCATTGCCTTCAGACCAGCCCTGGAGCAGGGTAATTGGAGAAAGGGGGCGGGGATGGTTCGCTGATTTGTGAGATCTGTCCCTTGTTCTGGGATGGGGCAGAGCAGCCTCTTTTCTCTCCAGCATGTACCCTCGGACGGTGCTAGCTTGCGCCCTGCTCTCCTGGCCAGGGTGAGCCTGCCCGCCCGCCCTTACCTCTCTCGTCCCGGGTAGCGAAGTACAGGATGGGAGGCATGTTCGGGAAGAGGCTACAGATAAGCGCTGGCTTGAGGATTCGCTCTTGGCCCCCGAGTGGCTGAGTCAGACACTCAATGCAGCTCCTGGGGGAAGAAGCAGGGTTGAGGCCACGGAGCCGCACGGGCAGCCCCAGAGCCCGCACGGGCAGCCCCAGAGCCCGCACGGGCAGCCCCAGAGCCCGCACAGCCGCTGCTGCCAGGGGCAGCTCACCCCCCCAATGCTGCTAGCGGATAACACAGATTGGGGTAAATGAAGAGTCCAGGCTCTCAGCAGCTGAGGCATCTCTCCCTTTCCCAGCTGTCTCCTCTGGGGGCAGCAGACCCACCCAGGGGAACTCGCATGGGGCGGAAGGAAGGGCCTCGTGTGTGCTGGCGCCCGGACTTGGGGGTCTGATGGAGGACAGTCCCTTAGCACTGCAATTCCGGAGGCGATGGAGCTAGGCCCGACTCCCGTCGGATTCTGCCGGGGAGCCCCAGCGGCTGACAGCCACCGTCACGAAGCAGAATCCCCACGGGAAGCACTGGCCTGATCTACCGGTGAGCAAAGCCCAGGGTAGCCATGCCATGGACACGGCACGGCAATGGGGCAGCCCACTACCCCAGGGTAGAGGGGAGATCAGGGCCAGAAACAGATTCATTTCCCCCTTGGAAATTGCCCAAGGTGCCCCATCCCTTTCACACCGAGGCCTAAGTGCAACCAGCGGCCTTGGGGCCGTCAAACCCACTTGCAAAGAGCAGCAACAGCCTGAAGCCTCCATTCAGCCACCAGGGGCCCAGGGCGATTCCTGGAGCTCGAGGACAGGTCGCCCTGCTCTCCAAAACGGCAGCAGGAGGAGACTGACTGAAGCACTCAGCTGCTGCACGTACTCCGGGCTGCAGAGGAGGGAAAGGCTCTTCTACTATTCATGATTATTACTTAATAATAAAGTTACCTGGCCCTGACCAATGAGAGAGGTCCCTGCCCCAAGGGGCGTACAATCTAGGCGGGTCACCACCCCACGCCACTAGGCCAGGAAGGTCACAACCCAGCTGCTAACCTGGATATGAGCGCCACGGAGCCGTTGGGGGATAAGCCGGCGGTGGAGGAAGCGTCCGACTCGTCTGCAGAAGACAAAGACTGGGTCAGTTTGCCGGACCGTGAGACGGGGCACCGACACCCCCCTCACGGCCCCATGGCATTGTGGGATACCCCCCCCTCCGGAATTCTCCTTGCCGGGTACAAGGCCAGTCCAGGCACGCTCTGCGGAGACCAGGCATTGACCTGAACGCCCAGCTGTGCATGCCGTAAGCACGCGGGCAGTGGCGTACGACTGACCGCCCCAGCAGCTCATCAGGAATCTCACTACCAGGCCATTCGTGTTGCATAGAGCACACTCCCCCCGCACACGCACTATGGGTGCGTCCTCCAGATATTTGTACAATGACTCAGCAAGGACCAACCCCCCTCCCTCCATCTGCCCCAGAGCACGGCCTGAGACTCCTCCTCTGGGCCTGGTCACCTAGAACCACCTCCCCCCCCCGCCTACAGGTGAAGCTGGCACTAACCATCCTCTTCCTCCCCTTCCTCGCCCTGGCTGCAGCTGTCTTCCAAGCCGTCTGGAAGCTCCTCCTCCACATCCTCCACCGCCCCTTGGTCCAGCAGGGGCAGGTCGGCTACATCTCTGCAAAATAAAGCGTCTCAGCCCAGGGATAGAGACCCTTCTCCTGGCTCCATTTCACTACAAAACCCAGACACATCTGCCCTGAGGGGAGGCCCTGGGAAAGTAGAGACGGGCGAGGGGGGCGTTCTAGACTGGCTCTTTGGCTCCATTAGGCAGCGGAACCCGGCAGCAAGCCAGCCTGTTCCAAGCAGCCTCGGAGCGGAGTTCTCTACAGGGGAGACAGGGCAGACCCCCTCAAGCAGGTGAATGCCTGGGAAAGGGCTTTGGGTTACACACGTTGACATGGCTCTCGCACAACTGAGGGGCGCCTGGGGTGGTTATATAGCACCAGCAATGCACCTGGCACTGAGCAGCTGTGATCAGAGAGTCAGATCCCCTGCACCAAGGGGCTTACAATTCAGAATGGATAACAAGAGGAGGGGCAGGGAGACCTCCATGAAGCGGAGAAGGTGCCGCTGAGGTAGAGATACTGGGATACACGTAGACCATATATGTAACATATATGTAAAGGAAAGCATTAAGGCACCTTGTATAATGTACAATCACTTCATGTAACCAATGTAAAATGAGCACTGAGAAATAATTACAGCAATGACCTTGTGCAATCAGGAAGGACCCGACACCTTCTGCAGACGTCGGCCAACAACCATTGACTTGCAAATAGACCAGAGTCCGTGTGCGCAAACGATCACGTCTTCACCTTCAGCAGCAAGGCAGACAAAGGGACCTGGAAGGGGAGTTAAGGGCTCATGAGAGAAGACAAGAGATTCAAGATCATCAGATGGGATCCCCTCGAGACGTCACCTCTTACCAGCCAGAGACGGGCTGCACAAAGCAAGCTACAAAGCAAGGACTGGTCTCTTGGAAACTCTCAAGACTTGTACCCAGCCAAGCCTCCCATCGCTGGCTGAGAAAGACTGAAATATCCTTGGGACTTGGATTAGGGTACGCCTACATTAGGAGAATCCAAGTACAGATCGGAATGCGTTATAGATGTTGTTACTTTGATTTCTGCACTCTCGAGTATAATCTCGCACTGCATGTTTATTCATAATTTATTCATTAAACTTCTTTTAACTGAACCTAGTGTGGTCCAGTGGAATTCCTAACATTGGTTGGACACAGTTTGGGTTAATTACCCTAATCCAGGTCCAAGGAGATTTCAGTCTGTTTCTCAGCCAGCGATGGGAGGCTTGGCTGGGTACAGTCTTGAGAGTTTCCAAGAGACCAGTCCTTCCTTCTTAGCTTGCTTTGTGCAGCCCTTCTCTGGCTGGTAAGAGGTGATGTCTTGAGGGGATCCCATCTGATGATCTTGAATCTCTCAAATGGCTCCTCTTTGTCTTGTCTCATGAGCCCTTAACTCCCCTTCCAGGTCCTTTTGTCTGCCTTGCTGCTGAAGGTGAAGACGTGATTGTTTGCACGCAGGGACTCTGGTCTATTTGCAAGTCAATGGCTGTTGGCCAACGTCTGCAGAAGGTGTTGGGTCCTTCCTGATTGCAATGACTTCTCAGTTCTCATTTTACATTGGTTACATGAAGCGATTGTACATTATACAAGTTGCCTTAATGCTTTCCTTTACATATACGTTACACAGCAAGAACTTATGAGATCACAAAGGGTTGGCCAAGGGTACTCTCGTTTTATGGTCCCAGAGGGAGGTGCCACTTATTTATTTAGTTATAGGCTAAGGCAGATCAGGGTTGCATTTACATGGGCTAGACTTAATACATTCCCATCTGCCTATACCGAAGGGAGACTGCGGGGAATACCAAGGAGCAAGAGGATTTGCCAGTATTGTAATGGCTTGGATTGTCAGGTCCAGGAGACGCTGGAACATATTCTGTTTGTTTGCCCAGCTTATGATAGGTGGAGGAAGATATCTCTCAGCTCAATAATTTCTGGTGCGGGTCCGCAGGGGCAAACTTTAGTGGTCTATCTATTGCAAGATAGGGTTACCGATGTCACTATAAAGGGGGCTCAGTTTATTCACCAGGTGTTTCGAATGAAGCAGGCATTATCGAATGGGCAGACTGCAGAACTGGGGCTGGGCTCTTTGGGTTAACCCAGTGTTTAAATAATGATTGTATAATCATATATTTTATTTGTCCTAGTACGGATCACTTAATATGAAGTTTTATGTTTGATATAGTTTATATTGGGTTAATTTGTGTTAAGTCGTGCTTGGTTATTTTATTTTTTATTTTATTAATAAGCCTATGCATATTATTGGGTTTTTTAATATTGTTTTTACGATGGCCTTTAGCTATGCAAATAAAGTGTGTGTGTATATATACACATACACATACACATACACATACATTTATATACACATACACACACACACACACACACACACACACACACACACACACATATATATACATATATATATATACATATATACATATATACATATACACACACACACACATATATATATGCATTACATATGGTCTATGTGTATCCCAGTCTCTCTTCCTTGCAGTGCCCAGGAGAAAGTTGAGACCACAGAGCCAAAGATCCTACGCCACCAATGCAGGCCCTGCAACATGTATTTTTCACACCTGCACAAGTGGGAAGCCTAGGCCGCATGGAATAAGGGGCAAAGACAGTTTAGGAGCAGGAGACTCGGGGTGAGGTGAGAGGAAAAGGTCCCAGGTGGGAAGCCAGTGAGACACGAAGGCGGAAAGCTAGGTTGTGCGTGTCCCTTCCAGCTGCCCCACTGCGCAGCAAGGCAATGCCAGAGAGCAGCCCCCCCCCCCAGCTGTACTCACTCAAGGTCTCGCCGCAGAGCAGTCTTCCCCCTTTTGGGGCTCTTGCCCAGCTGGATGGAGGAGATTTGTGCCGCTACGTCGGAGACGATGGCCAGCTGAGGGGGCTCTGGCTTGGCCGCCTGGTCTCTGTTGCTCAGAGCCAGGAAGTTCACGGTCTGACTCAAGGGGCTGCAGTCAGACGAGCCAGGGTTCGAGGCCAAGAGGTGAACGCTGATCCGTTTAGTGCAGACATTGGCATTTTCTGTGCCACTAAGGCTCAATTTGCTGCTAAGGCGAGGGCTGCCCGTCTCCACGCTGAGAGGGGCAGCAGCTGCCGAGTCTTTTGGGGTGAGCTGGGCTAGGATGTGTGGTTTCAAGCGGCTGCTCCCGCTGAACAGGCCGGAGTGGAATCCCAGGGTCCTAAGGCAAGGGTTGTCGATGCGGTGGGCGTGGACCGCCCGGAAGCTTCCCTCGGTCAGTTTCCTCACGGCCTCCGTCAGCGGGATCTCTTGCTCCGTCAGGCTCTGCTCTTTGCTCTCCCCAGCTTCATAGTGCCACGAGTGCCTCTCCGGTCCAAGGACCACGCTGTTCTGACCGGGTGAGAGCAGGGACGTGGCACCGGTTTGCTCCAGGCTAGCCACACCGTTGCTTTTCCCAGGTCTCTTTTCCAGGGGGGAGTCCTCTCCGTTTCCCCCGGAGCGCATCCAGGAGACTGCCAGAGGCTTTGGCACGCTCTTCAGCTTCTTGCCCTCTGGCGGCGGCTGGGCAGGCACTTTAGCACTGTTTGGCCTCAGGAAGGAATTATTGTTTAGCACAGGTCTGTAAATATTGGAAGTTGGCTTCCCTGAGCCCAGATGGGACGCCTTCCCCCCTGCTCCCGAGCGCTCCCCAGCCACGCCGGGCAGGAGGAGCGGGTCCGTGGCAGAGGAGGACATGCTGCTTCCAGTGGCAGGATTATAGAAACAGGGCTGCCCCCTTCTGGAAGTACTTGGCCGCAGGCAGATGGCCTCCAGTCTCTGGTAGGGTTTGTGCCGGAAGCAGGATTGGCGGTAAAGCAGTCTGCTCCCAAGGAGGTCGGGGAGGGGGCGGGGTGGAGAGAGGGTCTGGCTGGGGAGCGCTGCGTCACCGGGGCGCGGGCTGCATAATGAGAAGCAGGAATGCTGGGGAGAAATCCCTGAGTGGCCCGGGCCCTGATCCTGGAGGGCTTTCACTTGCTTCCGTCTCAGCTGCCAGATGGGCTTCACCTGCTGCTGTGCGAGGTCCAAGGCCTTGCTCTCGTGAGGCCTCTCAGTGAGCGGGGGCACCAACCTCCTCGACGACGGGATCCTGGCTCCCCCTTTGAGCCCTGTGCTATAGGGCTCTGGCCCTGCGGAGGCCATGGAGAGCCATCCCACACATGGAAAGCGTTGGCCCCAAGCAGAAACCCGGGCGATCACAGCAGCATCTTTGTCAGCACCCACTCAGCCTGCAACAAGGGAACAGCTAGTTACATTTTTATCCCACCCTAGCCCTGAAGGCTTAGGGCGGATAATTCCCCCACCGCCATCCTAACCCTGCCCGTTGGACGCCCGGCCCAATAAATACGGCTTGCGCTGTCTCCGGAAAATGCTTGTAAGAACTTAAGTAGGGCCGTACCGGGTAAGAGCTTACATCCCCCAAACCTACTTGGCTAGTAGCCATTAACGGACCGATCTTCCCAGAACTCATCCACTCCCTTTTGACGGCTCCGGCCGTATGTCTCCGACACGGCTCTGGCGACCCTCACCCACGCTTTCATCGCCTCAAGACTAGACCATTGCAACGCACTCTACGCGGGGCTACCCCGGACGATGGTTCGGAGGCTGCAGCTGGTGCAGGACGCGGCGGCCCGTCCCCTTACAGGGACACGACACCGGTGCTCCCCTCTTTGCACTGGCTGCCTATAGCCTTCCGGGCCCGACTCAAGGGGTTGGTAAACGACCCGGGTCCCGCTTATCTGCAGGATCACCTCACCCCTCGGGTCCTGGATCGGCCCGTGCGCTCAGCCGGGGACGCCTCCCTCAAAGTCCCCCGGGTGGACGATGAGGGTGTGAGCGTGCGTCTCGGTGGCTGCACTGCGGCTGAGGAATTCCCTCCCGACAGAGGCCTGCCTGGCCCCAGACCGTCCCTCTTCCAAAGACAGTGTAAGCCCTGGCTGTTCCGCCGGGCATTTGGAGAGGACAGAGGCAATGGGTGGGGGGCTGGGAAGGGGAGTTTTAAGCCTCGCCTGGGGTATGTTTTATCTTGGGTTTTATAACGTTATTTGCTGTATTTATTATATTATATGTTTGCTACCCTGAGCTGCTGCAGCAGGATGGGGTGGCCAAGAAATCCAATTAACTAACTCAATAAAAACTAACGACATTATCAGCAGACCACTTCCTCTGTCAGCAAGTTCCCCAAGTTAATTGTCCGCCGAGTGAAACAATACTCCTCTTATTTGTTTTAAATCTGCTGCCAGTTAATTTCATGGAGCGTCCCCTACTTCTAGTGCTGTTGGAGAGGGTCAATAACCGCTCCCGATCTCCTTGTTCCACACCACGATTTTATAAACTATCCCCTCTCGGCCGTTTCTTCTCCAAGCTGAAGAGCCCCAAGCTAGCCAGCCTCTCTTCCTACAGAAGCTGTTCCTAACCCTGGATCATTTTTGTTACCCTTCTCTGCACCTTTTCGAGTTCTACTCTGCCTTTTTTGAGACGGGGCGACCAGACCTACACACAATATTCCAGATGCGGTCGCACCATCGATTTGTATAGAGGCATTAGGATATTTCCAATTTTATTCTCTATCCGTTTACAAATGATTCCTAACATTCTGTTTGCTTTTTTTTTTTTTTTTTTTTACTGTGGCCGCTGCGCACACAGAGCTGAGGATTTCAATGTATTGTCCACAATGACTCCAAAATCCTTTCCTGAGCAATAACTCCTCATTTAGTAATGCTCAAACTAGGGCTTAGGAGAGAGAACCTTCAAGGGAGAGGAGTTGCAAAGCTGTAGAGCAGCCACTGAGAACGGCTCTCTGCACGCAGAGATCATACGGACCAGCAGGAGAGCACTCTCAGGCGAGCTTGGGAGGCCACACACAACACGGCAACTCAGCCTGCCCCGGCTCGGGGGCGAGACACTTCAGTGGCCGCTCATGGTATGTTCTGACCAACAGCAAGACCCCAAAGTCGCTACCAGGGCTGAATGTAGCTCCTCCTCTCCAGTAACATTCTCACTCCAGATCCCTCACCCCCCCCCCCCCNCCCCCCAAGTGTCACAATAGAGCACCCAGGGAGAGATGACCTGATGCCTCGTTCGTACTCGATCCTGTGAAGCCCGGGGGAGCCCCAGTTACATACCTGCCTTCTACTCCGGAACCATGTCAGTTTAGTGCCCTTGGGAATCCAGGGAATGATTCTCAAGTAGAAGCAATTCAAGGTGTAAGCCCATCACAGCACCCAATAATACAGCAGGGGGGGGGGATGCTTCTAAGAGGTCTTGCCCCCAGGATTGATGGCTGACAAGCACCATCCTGGAGAGTGAGCTGGCGGGACCTAGAATTACACCAAGGACTTTGCAATAAAAGGTTACGCTTGGGAGTGAATGACTCTGCAGGGACTTGACAGACTTAAGGCTGGCCATGCAAGATGCTCGTTGGGAGCCCAGCCTGGGGCAGGACTGACAAAGATCAACTCCAACCAAGGTGGGGAACGCAGGGGCCAAATCCTACCTGCAGCTGCTTTTTAATCTGACCCGTTGCTAGTTCCTAAATCAGGCCCTACTCAAACACTGAAAGAGTGAGTTCAGAGGCAGGGAGCAGCAGGGTGGACCTCACCCCAGCAAGTGGCTTGCAGGAGGAAAAGGGTTCCTGGCTTGAACTAAGAGCCAAGCCCTAAAAGAGGGGTCCAAAGCCCACCACGCTGGTGTGTCCCCTTATGATCGGTGGGGCAGTCTCGAGCTGCTGGGTCAAGAACCCGGATCCGCTGCTAGAGTCGAGGAGAAGCAGGAAGATGAATCACTGCCAAGTTCAAGCATCTCGTTCAGCGTGAGAGCAAAGCTGTCCAAACAGCTGCTAAGAAAATACACACCGTGTGGAAAGAGTTTGATGCCCCGTCCGCCCGCCAACGACAGACACCTCCGCGCTCCTCCAGCTGGGGGAACAGCTTGCTACGTCTCTCCTAACAGATTAGCCATTTCTGGGCAAAGGCAACTTCTCAGGCCCAAATCAAGGTGCCTGCGGAGTGCGAGGCAGCGCCAGCATAAACAAGACATTAGCAACCCCGGACAGAGAGACAGCCAGAGCCCATCCCTGGACTGCTCCTCCCAGGACTCAGCCGCACACCACTGCACATCCTTGCGACACGGAGCCCGCCCTGCGACTTTAATTCCAGCAGGTGAGTTGCGTCCCGGGACCCACCCCAATGAGCACTCACAAAATCCAGCCAAACTCACAGCTTGTGCCCCCTGCAAAAGGGAGATCAGGAATCTAGCCCAAGTCAGAATGGGGAACATATGCCGGCAGCCCTGAACCCGTTTCAGTAGGGAGGGCAGCACCCCTCTTTGGCTAAGCACCTCAGGGTGCCCCACGCAGACGAGAAGGCGATGCAATCTGCTACGCACCCCTATCGCAGCCGGCAGGGGGCCTGTCGATATGGCCAGAGAATAATGCGTTTCCAGGACAGAGGTGAAAGCACACTGCAATTCTTTATTCTTAGCTCCCACGAACTGAGACCCAGGGAGAGCGAGGAAAAGCCTTGGGAACATGCAGCCGGGCTCTGCCCACACAAAGGCCTTACTGTCTCAGCCAAGCACAGGGGGCAAAACCCTTTTCAAAGCTGCTCTGCTAATTTGGGGGCAGACACAAAAGAGAGGCAATTGCAGTGAGTCAGAGATGCCATGCTAACACAATTCAGGACTGAAGTGCAGCAGGGGCCAAACCTGGGCAGGCATCTTGAGGGTGCAATGACGACAGCTCTCCCTTTATTTTGAGGGGCATTTCTAATGTCAAAGATCAGCAAGAAGGTTCCCTGGGAACACCGAATGCCTGAGCTTTCCTTTGCTTTTTCATCTTTCAATGCTGCAGAACTTTGCTTCTCGAAGGGATTCAGTCTGCTGGCGGAATGCCTTCGGAAGGACAGGCGCCCCCGGGGTCAGGAATGAGAAGAGCTGAGTGCTCCCCCAGCTGAGCAATCGAGGCTTGGCAAAGCACAGTGGGAATGTAGATCAACCCCACACCCCGCGTTAACATAACTGCCCTGCCCAACGGCCTCTCCCACAGGGAGCAAAGGGTAATCGGAGTTCCCACAGGAAGAGGTCATCTCCCTCCTCCACTTCCAAATGATTTGGGCCACAGTCCCTCAAGTACTTACTCTGGAGCGAGTGCTTGCTGGATCGCGGCCCCGGTTTCTAGCGCAGACATCTGCCTCTGACCTGTGCCCTGAAGGCCATGGCGTTGGGCAGTGCTGTAGCCTGTCAGAGCAATACATGATACCGCTGGGCTGGATGGGGTTACCCAGTCTACACCCAGTAACAAGTTCTTACCTGTTGTTGTGACATTCAAGCTTTACGCGCTGATTAAGCCAGAACAAAGAGAGGAAGCTAAGCGACTGCCATGCCGCTAGATTGAATTTCCCTGGTAAACAGCTTGCTTAATATTTGCTCCCAGATACGGTTCCCAGGGAACACAGCGTTCTTGAAGGCTAATGAATTCCAAGGCTGTTTAAAGGGCCAGCCGGGATCAGTTTTTAGGAGAAATAGCATGAAAAGAGGCTGGAGGGAATCAAAGAATTGCACGCCTGGAAGGGGTCCTACAGAGGCCATCCAGTCCATCCCCAAGACAGGTTTAATTACCGGTGCTAAATCATCCTAGACAGCAATTTTCCCAGCCTGTTTACAAACGCTTCTAACCTCCCTTGGAAGCTTGTTCCCTGGCTAACAATTTCTCAAAGACAGAAAGTTCTTTCTAGTAAACGAACTCTACCTTCCTGAACTTTAGTCCATTCGTTTCTGGTCGTATTCTTAGGGAAGCCAGTCCCCACCCCCCACTTCCCTTCCCATGTTGGGGTGGTGGAGGGGTACACTCAGAAAGAGGCCTGGATCCGTTCCCTCCCCTTGTGTGCGGGCCCTCCTCTACCCTGAGCTCAGTCTGTCAGCGCTTGGGGGCAGGAACTGGATACAGGATCCACATGCAAACTAGCTACAGGCTGCATTTGGCCCTCGGGCCTGGCAGGGAGGGAGACCCACAGGGAGCAGGAAAGGCCACTGGCAGGGACCGCGTCTATTTCTACGTTCTGTGCAGCACCAGGCACACGGCTGGCGCTAGATAAATGTTTATAACAACAACAACTCACCAGTCGAGCAGCTTCTCGAGGAATAACCCACCACTGCACCCAAGAGCTTCCAAGCTCATCAGCACCAGGCTGCAAAGCCAGCTGTGGGCTGCCAGTTCATTTCATGGAGCCTCCCCTTGTTCCCGGGCTCTCGGAGCAGAGGGCTCCCGTCTCTGGGACCCGCCGGGTCACTCGCTACCCCAGAACAAGAGGTGAAGCCAGGTGTCTCCAAACGCAAGGACTCACCTGAGCCCGGCCAACGATGACCTCACTCTCCAAGCCGATACTTGAGAAAGGGAGCGAGTGGTAGAGAAAGATCTGCAGGCGAATTAGAAAAGCAACAAGCCATCTAGGCTCTTCCCCCAGGGGGAGGCAGCCGGCGCCTGAAAGGGACAGACAGACTGGGACTGCTCCTATGGCCAGATCCCCTCAGGACCATTGGGGGGGGGGGGATGCAAAGGCTCCTTCAAGACTGGGAGGGAAGCTCTGAGCCCACTCCCCCAGCTCCCAGGTGTAGGCGGCTGTGGGCTGGGGAAGGAGGCGTCCATGACCCCTAATCACCAACTCCCCAAAGGGATGCCATAGCCTAAGCGCTCTCCCAAGGCAATACAAAACCCATTTATTTGGTCAGGCACCTGGTGGGTGAAGGGGTTTGTTTTAACTGGACTTCTAGATTTTTTCCATAGCTTCTATTTTATTGGGGTTTTAAACAATGTTGTGGTAAAGACCAGAAAACCAGCATCCGTGTTACATACATGTGCACAAATGACTACTCGGTATTGGTATTGTAGAGCCATGTTACTGATCACTGTAATGTATAGAACACCATGATGTGAATTATAGGAAAGGAATTGTCAAATGGACAAACCAGAACAAAAGTATAATGATAACTTAAGAAAACGGGACCGGAAACCCCAATTAACAATAACCTAAAAGCAAGCAGACACAGAGTAAAAAGGCTTGCTTAGGACTGGAGGAGAGAGATTCTTTTGATCAACAACATGTGAAGAAATTTTGAAACTGCAGCCAAGAAGAATTGAATGCCCAGCATCCGGTAACATCAGAGCTGAGAGAAAAGGAACTTAGAAACAGAATGGACTGCTGCATCAATAGGATTTTAGCCTAGACTAGAACTCATAAGAAAGATAAGAGCCACATTATCTATTATGTTTATTTGATTTACTGCACTCTGAGCACAACCTTGCACTATATATTAATCATCTTGTTTCTTACAATTAAGTCAATGTGCTTAAGTGAATTCCTAACTTTGGGAGTAACAAGAGTTTGTGGCAATTCTGAGCCATTAAAGCTCAGACAAACCTGACCAAGTATTTATTGTGCTCCAGGAAATTCTGAGGCAAAAATGACTAAGAGTTTTAACCCTGTCACAAAGAGATACCGGACCATAGGTCTAACAAATATGTAAAGCTAAAAGGTTAAACATGTATGTAATGTTAAAGCTGAGAACTGGAAACTCGCTTCATGTAATCATGCAATGTAAAACCGAGAGCTGGAAACGCACTCCAGGAAATGGAGAGCGATAAAAGAATGTGGATTCAGAGAACCCACTCTGGAGACCCAGATAGAAACCCCATTGAGTTGCAAATGGATCTTCCTGTTTGCCTACACGACTTCTCCAGGCTTCCCCAAGGCGGGAAAGTAAACAAAGGACTCTGAAAAGCTATTTAAACAGAGAGACAAGACAAAGGGAGGTTCCTGCTATCTCTGGAAGCTGAGAGCTTCATCTACATCTTGAAGCCAGGGAAGGAAACTCTCTAAGATTGGAACCCAGCTCTCCAACATTGGGCTGAGAAGGAATTCAATTGAATGAACTTTCTGTAGGGTAAGAGTTATCAAGGGAATCACCCAGTACAGATCAGGAATGCGTTATTGTACTTTATTAGCCACTCTGTCGTCAAACTATCTTTGCTTATGTAATCAATACACTTTCTAATTTACTAAGAAGTGTCTGTTGTCTAGCATTGGGGACACGATCTGAGTACTGGTGCCTTCAAGCACTGGCTGACCCAGAGAGATAGTGTATAAACGGGAAGTTTCTGGGAAGTTGGCAGACAACAGGATTACCCCTTTGCAGGACTGAATCAGCCAGAGAGAGAACTGGTTCAGACGGGCTACAAGTGAGGGAAATTGAGTCACCCAACCCAGGAAAGTGGGGTACAGATCCCAACCCCTGTGACAAACCCCTTATGGGCTGGAACAGTTCTGGGGACAGCTGATCCAGTAGAAGCTGTAAGTGGGGAAACGGAGTCTCAGCTAGCCTAGAGTGGGGCAGAGAGGCCTCAATCCTGTCACAGTGGTGCCCAACGTGAGGCCCAACCCCACAACCAGGTGTATATTTTAAATGTGTATTGCTATTTTCTATTGTTAATCGCCCTGGGCCTACAGGGAAGGGTTGGATGGAAATCTCAAAATCAATCAAGGACCTGACCCCAGTCCTCCTGCTCTGGGGGAACAAGATGCTGGATCAGAGAGGAGCCCCTCGTTGCTGGGGGAACCACCCAGAGAGCAGCGGGGAGGGAAGGGCCTCAAGGCCTCGCACCCCCATCATCAGAACTTGCACTCGACAAACTGCCTCTTTGGAGCTCAGCCTGGCCGAGCCTTTGCCCCTTGGGGGTTCGTCTCCAGTCTCGCCTCCCGTGCCTGTGGGCAGAACTCTGCGCTTGGTCACGAGGGATGCTCTCGGGCTCCGGACAGAGGAACTACACGTCTAGAACTAATCCTGTCTCTGTGCAATCCAACGGCCACCAGGAGGGGGAGCTGGACTCCTTAGCTCTTGCATCGGGGAACGAAGTTCAAGTTCGCACTCCCAGCAGCTGACCTAGGCAGTCCCTTCTCTCCTCCACTATAATTCAAGATGATCAACCATCATCTTGCAAGTCAGAAAAAGTCCCAGGCATTCAGCTACATCCCCAGAGCTGTAGCGTCTGTGCGGGGGACACACACACACAACTAGAAATAATTCATACGTCCTGAATTACACAACAGAAACTTGTGAAGCCACAGCATTTCGATTCAGTCAGACAGCTCAAAGCCAGGTTTTGTTTAACCCACCACACGTTTATGTTGGGCGGAACATGGTCAGGTGGGTCCTGGGGCTGCTCTAGAGGGAGCAGAGCATCCACTCTGGGGACACAAAGTGAAAGGGGGTTAAAGCCTTAAGGTCTAGAGAAACAGCGTGGGTCGTAACGTGTAAGAGATGGAGACAAGAGAGTTCTGATGAGACTTTCATCGGGGCCAACTTCGGCAGGCGGCCGGGCACACGTTTTTGGACCATGTTGACGCATAAGGAGTCCGAACTCGAGTGAGCAGAGCAGGCTAAGTACGTGCTTGGTCATTAGAAAGTCATTAACAATTCAAAGCCTTGAATTACAAGGAAGGGCCCCTTGTTCTTGGCATCCAATAGTGTGACAAATTCTCATCCAGTGGCACTCTCTGCAGACAGCCACCAAGACATGCCCAATCCCCCGTCATCTACCGCACAATCTGCTCCGAAGAGAACAGCCCGGAGGCACACCTCGCCGTGCTAAAACCAACAGAAAGGTGGATCACACAACGGACCAGGCAGGCACTCCAATACCTCGCTTGGCAACCACCCCACTCCCATGGCATCATCAACCGACAGCGACCCGTACTCCACGGGGACCAGACTGGCAGAGAAATCTCCGGAGCTCCCTCTTCTGGCCTCCAAGCAACCATCTTGGGATGGAAGACATTGGGTACTCACTACTAGCGCGAGCTCTGTCCCGCCGAGACAGCAATTCCAGAGGCCGCTTTCTATGAAGGTCACACAGACACCTGAGTCAGCAAACCCTCCCTTTGTCATTCACCAGGAATGCCTGGGCCAGACCCCCCCCCCCCCCC
>QEPC01014742.1:148745-159096 GCA_003113815.1 Sphenodon punctatus | reverse complement strand
AGGGGAAGAGTGCGGCGTTGAGACAAGCTCAGAGGTAAACAGCAATCAATCATCTTTATTGTTTGGCCAATGGTCATCAACAATTCAGTTTTACAAACAATGAATACATCCATACAATCTAATACCTAGATTAGCCCAAGGTACTGGGCTGACAATAAATCAAAACAATACAATGTGAATACCGATAAACCTGATCCTACAGGGTATAACTAATCCACAAAATCATTAACCATAAAAAAATTCATTAACACCAGACCCCCACCACTAGATGTCTTCCTCCAACTGCCAGAGCTTAGACTCCCCCGGTGGCACATTCTTGGCGGTTATTTACCCTCCAGGCACCTTCTCCTAATTTGGAGAGCTTTCAAACAAAAATTTGCCACCGCCCGAGTGGTTTCTGAGTCATAGGGGCTGAGGAGTTGCTTCAGTAGAGCAAAGTTGAGCAGGGCCCCCCACACTCTCAAGACCCCCTGTAGATAGTGTAATCTGGGACCGGCTAACGTAGGGCAGTCCAAAAGTATATGAAGCTCAGAGGTAAGAAATAGCTCCCTCGCGTATTGTGTAAGGGGGCAAACAAATAGGGTGTGAAGTAGAAAGAGTAGTAATTAGAAATCAAAGGTAAATATAACGCATTCCTAATCTATACTGGTTGAGTTCCTAGGTAAGTATCTTACCCTACAAAGGTCCATAGAATCAGTCCGTTCACAGCCAGTTTGGTGATGTTGGCCGGGCTCCAGTTCTTAAGGTTAGAAATCAAAGTCCTGGTCTCAGTGCATGTCTCCGAGCCTTGCTAGCTGGCAGGATCCAGGATGCAGATGAGATTGCTCAAGATGGTTGTAGCCCGTTCCTTTGTCTTGTCTCCCTTTAAATACCTTTTCATGGTCTCTTTGTCTGAGCTTTCCCGCTCATCAGCGTGTGTGTTTCTTCGCGTAGGCGACCCAGGCAAACAGGAAGCTTCATTTGAAAGTAAATGGGTTTCTGTCTGGGGTGAATCCACAAACTTTCTCTTTCCATTTCCTGCAGTTTGGTCAGTGTCACAGTACATAATTCGAGTTTTACAGTTCTCAGTTGTAACATTACCTCTATGTTGAACCTTTTGCTTTACATATTTATTAGGCTTGTAGCCTCCGTGTAGGCCAGTATCCCACGTGTGTGGCCCTATGTTCCTTCATGACACGGGGACTAGGCACCTCCAGGGCTCAGGGTGAGGGAAGGGACTAGAAATCTGGGCAAAAAGTGTAGGGCTTTAAAATGCCTCAGATGGCCAAGAACCTGGCACGTCCCTGAGCTGGGAGGACCCCATGCAGCAAGCTCCCTGCCCCAGCTCTCCTCTGCTTGCAGGATGTGCAGGTCCCCGTCTGCCCGCTCTGCAACACCCCCATCCCCGTAAAGCGGGGGGAGATGCCAGACGTTGTCGTGGGGGAGCACATAGACCGTGACTGCAAATCTGACCCCGCTCAGCAGAAGCGAAAGGTGAGAAGTTGGGCCTGCCTTCTGCCACAGGGGGGCGCTGCCTCCAAGCCAGGAAGGGCATGTCCTGCCGGGACTTTGGATGGGACCGTTTCTTAATACAGTCCCTGAATGACCAGCAGGTTTGAGAGGTGGCATGCAAGCACCATGTGGTGTGGCCCAGTGCTGTGGGGATGTAAGTCTGAAATAAGGGACCCTGCAGGTCACATTATTGGGCAGCAGCAGAGCTGGGAGGGTGTGGGGGCAGCAGGGGCTGCGGGTGGGGATTGAGGAGCAGAGGGGAGCTCAGGGCTGGGAGAGCAATGGGAGAGGAGGGGGGAGCCCACGGCTGGGGGAGCAGGGGCTGTGGATGGGGATTGAGGGGCAGCGGCAGAGCTGGGGGGAGCCCAGGGCTGGGGGAGCAGGGGCTGCGGGTGGGGATTGAGGGGCAGCGGCAGAGCTGGGGGGAGCCCAGGGCTGGGGGAGCAGGGGCTGCGGGTGGGGATTGAGGGGCAGCGGCAGAGCTGGGGGGAGCCCAGGGCTGGGGGAGCAGGGGCTGCGGGTGGGGATTGAGGGGCAGCGGCAGAGCTGGGGGGAGCCCAGGGCTGGGGGAGCAGGGGCTGCGGGTGGGGATTGAGGGGCAGCGGCAGAGCTGGGGGGAGCCCAGGGCTGGGGGAGCAGGGGCTGCGGGTGGGGATTGAGGGGCAGCGGCAGAGCTGGGGGGAGCCCAGGGCTGGGGGAGCAGGGGCTGCGGGTGGGGATTGAGGGGCAGCGGCAGAGCTGGGGGGAGCCCAGGGCTGGGGGAGCAGGGGCTGCGGGTGGGGATTGAGGGGCAGCGGCAGAGCTGGGGGGAGCCCAGGGCTGGGGGAGCAGGGGCTGCGGGTGGGGATTGAGGGGCAGCGGCAGAGCTGGGGGGAGCCCAGGGCTGGGGGAGCAGGGGCTGCGGGTGGGGATTGAGGGGCAGCGGCAGAGCTGGGGGGAGCCCAGGGCTGGGGGAGCAGGGGCTGCGGGTGGGGATTGAGGGGCAGCGGCAGAGCTGGGGGGAGCCCAGGGCTGGGGGAGCAGGGGCTGCGGGTGGGGATTGAGGGGCAGCGGCAGAGCTGGGGGGAGCCCAGGGCTGGGGGAGCAGGGGCTGCGGGTGGGGATTGAGGGGCAGCGGCAGAGCTGGGGGGAGCCCAGGGCTGGGGGAGCAGGGGCTGCGGGTGGGGATTGAGGGGCAGCGGCAGAGCTGGGGGGAGCCCAGGGCTGGGGGAGCAGGGGCTGCGGGTGGGGATTGAGGGGCAGCGGCAGAGCTGGGGGGAGCCCAGGGCTGGGGGAGCAGGGGCTGCGGGTGGGGATTGAGGGGCAGCGGCAGAGCTGGGGGGAGCCCAGGGCTGGGGGAGCAGGGGCTGCGGGTGGGGATTGAGGGGCAGCGGCAGAGCTGGGGGGAGCCCAGGGCTGGGGGAGCAGGGGCTGCGGGTGGGGATTGAGGGGCAGCGGCAGAGCTGGGGGGAGCCCAGGGCTGGGGGAGCAGGGGCTGCGGGTGGGGATTGAGGGGCAGCGGCAGAGCTGGGGGGAGCCCAGGGCTGGGGGAGCAGGGGCTGCGGGTGGGGATTGAGGGGCAGCGGCAGAGCTGGGGGGAGCCCAGGGCTGGGGGAGCAGGGGCTGCGGGTGGGGATTGAGGGGCAGCGGCAGAGCTGGGGGGAGCCCAGGGCTGGGGGAGCAGGGGCTGCGGGTGGGGATTGAGGGGCAGCGGCAGAGCTGGGGGGAGCCCAGGGCTGGGGGAGCAGGGGCTGCGGGTGGGGATTGAGGGGCAGCGGCAGAGCTGGGGGGAGCCCAGGGCTGGGGGAGCAGGGGCTGCGGGTGGGGATTGAGGGGCAGCGGCAGAGCTGGGGGGAGCCCAGGGCTGGGGGAGCAGGGGCTGCGGGTGGGGATTGAGGGGCAGCGGCAGAGCTGGGGGGAGCCCAGGGCTGGGGGAGCAGGGGCTGCGGGTGGGGATTGAGGGGCAGCGGCAGAGCTGGGGGGAGCCCAGGGCTGGGGGAGCAGGGGCTGCGGGTGGGGATTGAGGGGCAGCGGCAGAGCTGGGGGGAGCCCAGGGCTGGGGGAGCAGGGGCTGCGGGTGGGGATTGAGGGGCAGCGGCAGAGCTGGGGGGAGCCCAGGGCTGGGGGAGCAGGGGCTGCGGGTGGGGATTGAGGGGCAGCGGCAGAGCTGGGGGGAGCCCAGGGCTGGGGGAGCAGGGGCTGCGGGTGGGGATTGAGGGGCAGCGGCAGAGCTGGGGGGAGCCCAGGGCTGGGGGAGCAGGGGCTGCGGGTGGGGATTGAGGGGCAGCGGCAGAGCTGGGGGGAGCCCAGGGCTGGGGGAGCAGGGGCTGCGGGTGGGGATTGAGGGGCAGCGGCAGAGCTGGGGGGAGCCCAGGGCTGGGGGAGCAGGGGCTGCGGGTGGGGATTGAGGGGCAGCGGCAGAGCTGGGGGGAGCCCAGGGCTGGGGGAGCAGGGGCTGCGGGTGGGGATTGAGGGGCAGCGGCAGAGCTGGGGGGAGCCCAGGGCTGGGGGAGCAGGGGCTGCGGGTGGGGATTGAGGGGCAGCGGCAGAGCTGGGGGGAGCCCAGGGCTGGGGGAGCAGGGGCTGCGGGTGGGGATTGAGGGGCAGCGGCAGAGCTGGGGGGAGCCCAGGGCTGGGGGAGCAGGGGCTGCGGGTGGGGATTGAGGGGCAGCGGCAGAGCTGGGGGGAGCCCAGGGCTGGGGGAGCAGGGGCTGCGGGTGGGGATTGAGGGGCAGCGGCAGAGCTGGGGGGAGCCCAGGGCTGGGGGAGCAGGGGCTGCGGGTGGGGATTGAGGGGCAGCGGCAGAGCTGGGGGGAGCCCAGGGCTGGGGGAGCAGGGGCTGCGGGTGGGGATTGAGGGGCAGCGGCAGAGCTGGGGGGAGCCCAGGGCTGGGGGAGCAGGGGCTGCGGGTGGGGATTGAGGGGCAGCGGCAGAGCTGGGGGGAGCCCAGGGCTGGGGGAGCAGGGGCTGCGGGTGGGGATTGAGGGGCAGCGGCAGAGCTGGGGGGAGCCCAGGGCTGGGGGAGCAGGGGCTGCGGGTGGGGACTGAGGGGCAGCGGCAGAGCTGGGGGGAGCCCAGGGCTGGGGGAGCAGGGGCTGTGGGTGGGGATTGAGGGGCAGTGGCAGAGCTGGGGGGAGCCCAGGGCTGGGGGAGCAGGGGCTGCGAGGGGATTGAGGGGCAGTGGCAGAGCTGTATGCTTTGGAAGGTCTAACCCAACCCCAATATGGAAGGCCATCCACTCCCGGAGTGACTGCCCCACATGATTCAATGGCTGAAAAATGGAGCTGGCAAAGGCCAGCCTCACGTGAGACTGGGGTGTCCTGGGGCAGTAGCTGATCCGCCTTTACTTGGAGTCTTTAAAGCAAGCCCTGGGCGCATGAGCCCCCCCAGCGTGTTCCCCCGGGGAGGCTCCCTGGCCAGGGTGCTGGAGACCCGACGGATCCCGCCTGCCGTTGCGTGCTGCGCGCGGGTCCCTGCCGCCGGCCGAGTCTCGGCACGGTGGGTCACTGCCGGCCCCGTCTCTGCCTAGATCTTCACCAACAAGTGTCTGAAGCCCGGCTGCAAGCAGAAGGAGATGATGAAGGTGATCTGTGAGCAGTGCCGCGGTAACTTCTGCCTGAAGCACCGGCACCCGCTGGACCACGCCTGCGCCGGCCCCTCGGGGCGCTCCCTCTCGAAAGCAGGGTAACGGGGGAACAAGCTAGCGGGGCGAGTTACGGCGGGAAGGCTCCCCTGTGTGAGGCACAGCAGCCCCGGGTTAGTGCAGGCTGCGTCTCCTTCCCCCTCCTGGGGTTCCCTAGCGCCAGAACCCCTGCCATCCTGTCAGGCTGGGTCTCGAGCCTGTTCGAGGCCTTCAGTGACGGGGTTTTCACAGCCTCCCTTGGCAGCTTATTCCCCTGCTGAACAATAGTGTCCCGGAAGCTGAGAGTGTTTTCTAATGTTCAGTCTAACCCTTTCCCTTCCTCTTCCTCTCCGTCCCTGTGGTCGGACAGAACAACTGGGTGCGGGTGGCCTAGAGCAGCCTTTTAGAGGCTTGGAAAATGTGGTGATGCCCTCCCTCTAATCGCCTCTTTTCTGGGCTAAACATCTCCAGTTCCCAGAGCTCTTCCCCTGCATCTTTGCTGCTGTCCTCCGAGCCCCGTCCAGCCTGCCAAAATTCAGAGTTCGATCGCAGCCGGCCACATTCATCTAGATGGGAGCCAACCACACCCCTCTCCCCCGATTCTTGTGGTGTTGCCTCTCCCCCGTGCCGGGATGTCTGCCTAGCCTGGGGGCTGCTGAATGCCCTGCTCGGGGGGGGGCTGCTGAATGGCCCGGGTCGGGGGGGGGCTGCTGAATGCCCTATCCCTAAGGGCTGCTCTCTCTCCCTTAGTCATGCTGCTGTTGCCAGAGCCCAAGTCGCCTCCAGCCCATCCGCTGGCAAGGGCTCTGCCAGGCCTGTGGTCGCTGCCTCCGTCCCAGCCGTGGGCAGGTAAGGGAATGCTGCCCTGCCTCCTTCCCACCCCTGCGATAGGCAAGTCCTGCCGGCTAACCCTGCCTCTCCCTTCCCGTGTGCAGCGGCAGCCCGGCAGCGAGAGCGCCCCAGCCTCGGAGCAGCTCCCCCCCGGTGATCGCGCTGCAGAACGGACTGGTGAGTCGCTGTTGGCGTAGGGGGCTGGGCCCAGGAGAGGCAGAGGGTTGCACGGGGACTTCCTCCTGCTGCCCTGGAGGCCAGGCAGGGAGTGAGCCCCCACCCCAAGTTCACTAAGTGGGGTGTCAGGCAGGCAAAGTCAGGGCGTGGAGCCAAGGGGCAGCCTGGTTGGAAGCCAGGAGATTTGGGTGCCGAGCTGCAGCCATGGAGGAACCAAGGCAGAGCTGGACGATCTGGCTGAGACAGGAGCCTGAGAGCAGCGAGCAGGGACTGGGGAAGGGGGGGAACACCCCTTCCTGTGACCTGTGCACAGCCCCGGCCAATCACTGCAGGCATAGGGTGCCTGGCCAATCAGGAGCCAGAGACCGCGACAGGGAGGGAGGTTCTGGCTCTTGTGCGGGTTCTAGAGCAGCAGCGCTTGGCACCAGGAATGTGCCCCTGATTGAATGCATGTTTCTCCTCCCAAGTGACCCCAGGGTGGCACCTCGCCTCCCTGCGCCTCCACAAGGGCAGCCAGCGCTCTCCTCTTCCCTCCCTCCTCGGTGAGCTCAGCCAAGGCACTGAGAGGCAGGCTGCCTGGCTGGGGTGGGTATGGGGTTCCCCACAGCTGCTGCCGGATCATTTCTCCCTCCCTGGCCTGGCCTGGCAGGAGGCACCGGGGTGGGAGGGGGGTGATTGCTGCCGAAGGGGGATTTAGCTGGGTGGGAGGGGAACTGAGGGGCTCCCCCCCGCTGCGGGTCCTGTCCCAGACCCTGTGGCTTTCTCTGCCGGTGACCCGCCATTCTCATTTCAGAGCGAGGAGGAGGCACTGCAGCGAGCCCTGGAGATGTCCCTGGCAGAATCGGCGGCGCTCAGCTCCGTGCAGCCCCCCAGGTATTGCCCTGGCTCTGGGGCAGGGGATGGTGCCAGCTGGGATTTGTCCACAGAGCGGAGCTGGGGTGGGAAAGCAGTTTGCTCAGCCCCAGACTGCGATCTCCCCGACTGAGATGCTCAGCATCGCCCGTGTTCAGCTGGTGCCCAGCTCCTTGGGGTGGGGTGGGGGGGTGCACTTGGGGGCAGCGTGTGGGGCTTAGCTGCAGCCCATTGGGATAGAGAGTCTGGCTGGGAACCCCAGGGGCTTGGCCAGGGCTCTGCCTCCCTGTCCCAGCCTGCTGTTAGCAGCAGCTGCTGTGTGCTGCTCCCCAGAGCTGGCTGCATTCCGACGAAGAGGCGGTGCCACCTTGAGTGTAACCTACTCCCTGTCTCTGCAGCAGTAGCAGCCAGGAGGAGGAGGAGGACCTAGCGCTGGCCCGGGCGCTGTCGGTCAGCGAGGAAGAGTACCGGAGGCGGCAGCAGCAGCAGCAGCAGGTGAGCAGACTGGGGGGCTTGTAGCCAGGGCTGGCTCTGGGGTGGGGCTATTGCCCCTTCTCTAGGGGTGGGAATTCCGGTTCTCCCGAGATCCGATACTGCCGGTATTTGGGTGTATTGGCTTCATCCGGTATTTACCTGTACCGGCGTACCGGATTTGTAACATTGGCCATGGTACCGGATTGTTTACGTTGTGGCCATTGAAGTCAATAGCCACAATGTGTAAAATCCGGTACCGCGGCCAGTGTTACGAATCCGGTACCAGGGAGATCCGATACCGGTACATCCAGTATTCTCCCGGTGTCCCACCCCATCCCTTCTCGCTTGCTTGTGTGAACATGAGAACAGAGTCCGTGCCAGACTGGGTCAGGCCAATGGTCCGTACAGCCCAGCATCCTTTATAAAAATAATTGTATATTTGTTTTAAATCTGCCACTTGCTCTTTCCATAAAGCGTCCCCTAGTTCTCGTGCTATTTGAGAGGGTCAGTAACCGTTCCCGATCTACTCGTTCCGCACCACTCATGATGTTATAAACCTCCATCATAAGAAGATAGGTCGTGCCAGACTGAGTCAGACCCACGGTCTATCAAGCCCAGTATCCTGTCTCCGACAGTGGCCAGTCTCGATGGCATGGGAGAAGAACCAACAGTCCCAGTGGGGGATCCGTTCCCCGTTGTTCACTCCTAGCTCCCGACAGTGGTTAATAGCCCATGTTAGTTCAGCTGGTGCCCAGCTCCTTGGGGGGGGGGGGGGGGGGGGTGTCATATCCCCTCTGTCATCTCTCCTCCAAGCTGAAGAGCCCCACGCTATCCAACCTCTCTTCGGAGAGAGGTCATTCCAGACCCTGGATCATCTTGTTGTCCTTCTCTGCACCTTTTCACTTTCCTCTAGATGTCTTTTTGAGGTGGGGCGACCAGAACCGCGCACACTACTCCAGGTGCGGTCGCACCATAGATTTATAGAGGCTTTATGATGATTACAGTCTTATTCTTCCTTTTTACAAATAATTCCTAACGTCATATTTGCTTTTCTGACGGCTGCCGCCGCCGCACACTGAGCTGAGGATTTCAGTGGATTGTCCACAATGACTCCAAGGTGCTTTCCCTAAGTGGTAACTCCTCATTGACAACCCGTCATTCTGTGCATACAGTTTAGATTGTTTTTCCCCAAGTGCATCACTTTGCACTTGTCCACATTAAATTTCATCTGCCTTTTTTGATGCCCAGTCACCCCGTCTCGCAAGCCCCTCCTGCAATTCTTCACCATCTCTGTTCTAACTACCTTGAATCACTTGGTGTTGTCTGCCAGTTTTGTCACCTCACTCCCCTTTCCAGATCATTAATGAATACATTAAACAAGGCCGGGCCCAGTACAGACCCTTGTGGTACTTCACTGTTTATTTCTCTCTCTCGTGAAAACTGACCATTGAGTCCTACTCTTTGCTTCCTATCCTTTAACCACGATAGGACGCAGCCTCCTACCCCATGACTATTTAATTTCCTCATGAGTCTCTCATGAGGAACCTTATTAAATGCTTTCTGAAAATTCAGATACACTAGATCAACCAGCTCCCCCTTATCCACGTGCTTGTTCACACCCTCAGAAAATTCCGATAGATTAGTGAGGCGTGACTTCCCTTTGCTACGAGTCCTCCCCTCTGTAGATGTGGAAGCCAAAGCCTCTTCTGCCTCCCACTAAGGTGGCTTGGAGTCGGAGTGAAAGAGTAGGGTAGGTAGGAGCAGGGAGAGTTGGGCCTGCAGCCCTCCCTGCCTCTGTTTCCATCAACCTCCCTATGCCAAGGATGGAACTCTGCCAGGCAGCTCCCCCTTGCAGGGCGCAGGTATGGCTCAGCTAGCCTGGGTCTCGAGAGGCCCGAGTTCAGTCCCCTGCTCTGGGTTGCGTGGGGCAGGATGGCGTGTCTGCCCCTGGCACGATCCTGTGCAGCGTGTCTGGCTGCCACGTATGTGAAACAGACTCTAGCCAGAGATTGCCCCCACAGGGCCTTTGGGTCTTGCCAAATGTAGCTCCTCAACTGCCCCTCTGCTCCGTAAAGTAAGGCATTCAGAGCTGCTCCCTTGTTTTCTGAATAAGGCAACAGAGGAGACACAATGGAGCATGGAGAACCTGTTGCTCAGCAGAGCTATCCGGCCACGCTGCTAATGCCAAGCACCTCTTAGCTACCCAGCTGCACTGCTAATGCTTCCACAGAATCTGAGCAAATGACTCCAAGTAGTGGGCACTCTGTAGCTGGGCTACAAGGGACAGCCTCCCCCCTGCTTCAGTGGAGACGTTTACAACGGTGTCTGAAGGTCAGGTCTGAGTTGTGTGATTGGGCTTGTTTGGGTGTGGTTTCTAAAACTATCGCCCCGGCCTCAGAGTTAAGCAATTGGCTATGCTAAGTTTACATTTACAGCATGGAAATCAGGGAGTCGAGGTGATACTTGGGGCATACGGAAGCACAAAATCCTTCCAGGGAGCAGGGCCCCTGGTTTCCCAGCCAAGTTTGAGAGGCACTTGGGTAACTGAGGAGAAGCCGGGAGAGTGAGACCAAGGAACTAAAGGGCCCAGAGCTGGGTAAACGCTTTCCCTGTGATTCTGCCCTTGGATTGTCTGGAGTGACGTCGGTCACGGGTTTGGGGGTCCGCACCCCCACTTTACCGGGTTTGAGTGACTCAGTTTCCCTCGCTCACAGCCCACTTGGATCAGTTTTTCTCTCTGGCCGGTTCAATCCTGCCGCAGGGACAACCCCTTTGTCACTCAAGGGCCCAATCCTTCCCGTTTACAGACTCTTTACTCTCTGGGTTCGCAAGAGCTTGAGGGCTCTTGTTGCTCACTTGTGTTCCAATGTTAGACACAGACACTTCTTCATAAAGATAAGAAGTCAGTTTATTGATTACATAAGC
>QEPC01014742.1:116545-127584 GCA_003113815.1 Sphenodon punctatus | reverse complement strand
GAGGGGCTGGGAGCCAGGACTCCTGGGTTCTCTGGGAGGGGAGGGGGGGCTTTAGGGTGCTCCGCTGGGGCTGTTCTGGTGCTGGGTTCAGAACTGGGTCAGAATAACCATCCCTGCCCTCTCTTCCAGGTGGGCCCCTGGGTGGCTGTCTCAGCTCCCGGTGCTGCTGCCCAGCTGCTCAACGTGACCTTGGCGGGGGCGCCCTGCCACTCGGTGCCACCTCTGGGGGAGGAGGAACGCCAGCGCCGGTACCACGGCTGCCAGAACCTGCCCACCATGCTCTGGTACAAGCGCAGGCAGAGGCAGCCGCAGCAGGATGATGACTGAGCCCCCGCCCGCCCCCCAGGGGAGCTGTCTCAGAGAAGGCCTGGAATCCAGCTGAACTCAGTGCAGGGGGGGGCCTCCATGGAAGTGTATCGCCTGGACTCTGCAAAAGCCCCTCCTCATCCCCCTTCCCTGTGTCTGGGGGGCTCCCCCTCCTGCTGCCCCCTAGCACTGTGGGAAGGGGGTGCACACCCCGAGGCGCTGCCTGCTGGGGGGGGGGTCACACTGTAAATAACCCAATAAAGGATCCACAAGTCTCATTGCTTGATCCCTGCAGCGGTTAACCCCTTGCCTGCCTGTCTGTTGAGGGGAGACTGGGGTGGAACCGCCTCACAGAAACCCCTGGGCCCCCTACACACACACAGAGCCAGGCTCCAATGCTGCCAGGGGGAGCAGCACCCCCCCCCCCAATTGGGCTCAGCCACTAGGGAGAAAAGGGAAGGGGGGGGGGGGAGAAGTGAGCTCATGCTCCCACCAGGGGGTCAGGCCTGCGGGAGGGAGTGGGGCTTGTGCTGTAAAGGGATTCGATGTGGCTTTGGGAGGCCAGATGTGCGGGGGGGGGGGGCGGTTTGGTTCCAAGACTCCCGTCCCTGTTTTTCCTCCCGTGGGAACAGTGCGAACTAGGAGAGCCCCGTCCCGCCCCGCCCCGAGCCAACGTGGAACGCGCCTTCAGAACACTTGGGGTTTATTAGAAATCACCAACAAGACACCCCCCAAAACTTAAAAACCAGCAACCGGCTCAATTGTAGCCTGGCGTATTGAGGGTGCCGCCCCTCACCGCGACGGGGAGACTGGCAGGGACTGGGGCGTGTCCCCCTCGCTGGCCCGGACGGTTCGCCCCTGCTACCCACGTAGCCCCTCTGGCCCCGCCCCTCCTAGCGGGGCTCCCACTCTCTGCTAGGAGGGGGCTGGTCCTGCCCCCTTCCCGAAACCCCCAATGGCTCCGGCGCGAGCTCCTGCCACCACCGCCAGCTCCTCTTCAGCACCGGGCGCCACATGGGCCGCTCAATGGCTTTTCCTGCTGGCCAGTGGCGGCTTCCTGGTGCTGCGCTCCTTGTTCTCGGAGTCAGACGTGGCCCCTGACGCCTCCTGCTGCTGCTGCCACATCCCAGCGTAGGCCCCGCCCTTCTCCATCAGCTCCTCGTGCCTGTGGGACACAGGGTCCAGCTCTAAAGGGGCCATGGACAACTGGGGGAGAAGCCCATGTCCCCCCTGTGAGCAGAGGGGCCTCCACCGGCCACAACCGCCCTGCAATATTCAAACCCAGGTCTGCAGGAAGGGGAGGAGCCGCAGCCGGAGGGGGGGTGAGCGTGCAGGTTTAGGATTGCGATGAGGAATCATGGGAAGGCTAAAGGAGGAGCAGTGGACAGGCAAGAGGGGAGTGGGGTGGAGTTCTGTAATCTGGATGCATTGGTTCAAGTTTCTCTCATGCAAGAGGGGGATACGGGGAGCCTGGGAGTGGGAGACCCATGTGACTGCAGCCCCTGCCATCCCCATTGGGGATCTCCTACCAATGTTTTACCTTCCTCTTTCCACCACGCGTCCCTCCTTGAGAACCAGGATCTGGTCCGCGTTAACCACCGTGGAGAGTCTGTAGTGAGAGATGGGGACGGAGCCGGTTACCGAGGGGCTAAGCCGCAGGCATGGCTTCCCTCTTCCCAGAGCGATGCCTCTGTCTGTGCTGCACCCCTCTCCCTTTGCAAGACCTAGCGCTTCTTGATAATCTTAGCAGAATCTTCCCCGGAGCTGTCTCCCCTTGTGTGCCCCCCCCCCCCCCAATCCATCCTCGATTGCAGGCTCCTCCGGGCAGGGACCTATCTCTCGCCAGAGCTCTAGCAGTAATGACACACCCAGGCAACATTCACAGAGCCAGCAGGCTAGAGCAGACATGCCCCCCCTCCCCCCACCCACTGCAGCTCCTCCCCTTCCAGAGGTGTGGAGTCACTGGAGCGGCAGGTCTCTGCCCCCCCTATTGCAAGGCCTCCCCCGCTGCTAACTCCTGCCCTGGGACCTAGCATAGGTTGACTTTCCATGGCCAAGGTGCTGGGTTCGCTGCCCTGCTTATAGCTAGGGAGTGGGCGGGGGGCACCATTGGTGATGGCAGTCAGACCAGGAGCCAAAGGCACCTCCAAGGACAGCCTCCGTCCATGCAGGCAAAGCGAGATTGGAACCAGGGTGCAGCACACCAGAGAAGCCCTAGGCTTCCACTCTCCCAATCCTGTCTCTGGCTGTTGTCAATAAGCTTTCAACACGGCCTGCATTTGTGGGAGACAGAGACGCCTGCCTGAGTCTGCGGAGAGCCTGAGCCACTTGCTCAGGGAGCTGGGAGCCAGCTGGGGAGAGGTGGTATGTGTGCACCCGGTGCAGAGAGCTCCTAGCTCTCAGAGAACATGTACAGTCTCTGGGGGCTAGAGTGGCCGAGCTGGAGGAGCTGAGGCAGACAGAGAGGTAGATAGAGGAGTCCTTCAGGGACACAGTAGAACAGTACCACCTCCGCTCTGGCAGCCCCTGTGCGGCTTTGGAGGGGCGAGGTCTCCAGGGAGGAGAGCACCAACGTGAAATGGCAGGAAGCAATCCCGCAGCTGGGACCTGCGTTCCCGGTGATGTGTTCTCTCGCACCGAGGAGATTTCTCCAGGGGTGGGTGCCCAGAAGGGTGGGAATAGGACAGCTGTGGTAGTGGGGGATTCGATCATTAGGAACGCAGAGAGCTGGGCTGCTGGTGGCCGTCAGGACCGCATGGTAACTTGCCTGCCTGGGGCGAAGGTAGCGGACCCCACGCGACACATAGATAGAATCCTAGAGAGGGCTGGGGAGGAACCAGTTGCCGTGGTCCATGTTGGTACCAATGACATAGACAGATGTAGGACGGAGGCTCTGGAGGCCAAATTAGGCTTCTAGGTAGCAGACTCAAGTCCAGAACCTCCAGGGTAGCCTTCGCGGACGTGCTGCCTGTTCCACGCGCAGGACCCCAGAGGCAGGCGGAGCTCCAGCATCTCAATGCGCGGATGAGACAATGGTGCAAGGAAGAAGGCTTTAGATTTATCAGGAGCTGGGCAGCCTTCTGTGGAGGGGGGAGCCTAGACAGACGGGACGGGCTCCACCTTAACCAGAATGGAACCCGGCTGCTGGCACTAAAAATTCAAAGTGTGACAGAGCAGTTTTTAAACTAGAACCTGGGGGAAAGCCGACGGGCGCTGTGCAGTGCACAGTTCGGACTGTGGCATCGATGCAGGAGGAGGTTAACTTAGAGGATTTAGAGTTGCTTAAGACTGAGAACGGAATAAAAATTAAGGGAGTTCAGGTGGAATTCGCTGGGGAACAGATAAATAACAATTCCAGGGAGCCTGATACAGTCCCCTATAATGTGGCCAGTAAGAAGAATAAAAAGAAGACACATAAATGTCTCTATGCAAATGCTAGAAGCCTCAAAAGTAAGATGGGAGAATTAGAGTGTACGGCACTAAATGAAGCTCTAGACATTATGGGCATCACAGAGACATGGTGGAACGAGGAGAACCAATGGGACACTGTAATACCAGGGCACAAACTATATCGGAATGACAGAGTAGAGACAGTTGGGGGTGGGGTGGCTCTAGATGTAAAAGACAACATTGAGTCAAGTACAATTAAAAAGTGAAAGGCTGCAAACTGTTCCCTAGAATCTCTATGGATAGAAATTCCAGGTATAAAGGGGAAAGGTATCGCAGTAGGGTTATACTATCGCCCCCCTGACCAGGACAGAGAGACTGATAAAGCAATGCTAAAAGAGATTAGACAGGCTACTAAAGTCGGCAACATAATAATAATGGGTGACTTCAATTACCCTAATATTGATTGGGGGAATGTTTCCTCCGGGCGGGACATGCAGGTCAAATTTCTGAATGCCCTAAATGACTGCGTCCTAGAACAGCTGGTTCTGGAACCAACGAGAGGAGGAGCTATTCTAGATCTAATCCTGAGTGGCACGCAGGACCTAGCGCAAGGGGTAACTGTGGCGGAGCCACTAGGCAATAGCCATCATAATATGATCACATTTGACATCATTTCTGTAGGGAGAAAGATAAACAAAAGTGCAGCAGTAGCATTTAACTTTAAAAAGGGAGACTCTGACAAAATGAGGAAACTAGTTAAGGGCTACAAGTTTGCAAGAGGCGTGGAGGCTGTTTAAAAGCACCTTTCTGGAAGCCCAGTTTAAATGCATCCCGCAAGTTAAAAGAGGAAGCAGGAAGACCAAACGTCCTCCACTGTGGTTAAATGGGGAGGTGGAGGAGGCTATTAGAGCCAAAAAGGCATCCTTTAAGAAATGGGAGGCTAGTCCCAATGAAAATCATACAAAAGAGCATAAACACTGGCAACATAAATGTAAAGTGCTAATCAGGCAGGCGGTCAAGAGAGATTTTGAAGGGAGACTTGCTAAAGAGGCAAAAACAAGCAATAAAAACTTTTCCAAATACATCATAAGCAAGAAGCCTGCTAGGGAGTCAGTTGGGGCATTAGGTGACAAGGGAGTAAAAGGGGCGCTCAGGGAGGATAAGGACATTGCAGAGAAACTGAATAAGTTCTCTGCGTCGGTCTTCACTGCGGAGGATTTTGGGGAGGTGCCCACGCTGGATCCTTGCTTTGTGGGCGAGGAATTGGAAGAGCTGTTACAAATCAATGTGACGTTGGAGGATGTTCTAGGGCAAATTGACTGAATACTGACAAGTCACCAGGGCCAGATGGCATTCATCCCAGAGTTCTGAAGGAACTCAAATATGAAATCGCAGACCTACTGTTAGTAATTTGTAACCTGTCACTAAAATCTGCCACTGTACCCAAGGACTGGAGGGTGGCAAATGTAACCCTGATATTTTAAAAGGGATCCAGAGGCGATCCTGGAAACTACAGACCAGTAAGCTTGACGTCTGTGCCGGGCAAAATGGTGGAAACCATCATTAAGGACAGAATTACAGGGCATGTTGACAAACATGGCTTAATGGGGAAGAGTCAACACGGATTTAGTAAAGGTAAGTCATGCCTCACTAACCTGTTGGAATTCTTTGAGGGTGTAAATAAGCATGTGGACAAGGGAGACCCAGTAGATATAGTGTACCTGGATTTCCAGAAAGCATTTGATAAGGTCCCTCATGAGAGACTCTTGAGAAAATTAAAAAGTCATGGGATAGGAGGTAGTGTCTTACTATGGATCAGAAACTGGTTAAAAGATAGAAAGCAAAGGGTAGGACTAAATGGTCAGTTTTCACAATGGAGAGATGTAAAAAGTGGTGTGCCTCAGGGATCTGTATTGGGACCGGTGCTGTTTAATGTATTCATTAATGATTTGGAAAAGGGTGTTAAGAGTGAGGTGATCAAATTTGCAGACGACACCAAGTTATTCAAGGTAGTTAAAACACGAGCAGACTGTGAGGAACTGCAACAGGATCTTACGACACTGGGTGCCTGGGCATCTAAATGGCAAATGAGATTTAATGTGGACAAGTGCAAAGTGATGCACGTAGGGAAAAATAATCCAAACTATGCGTACACAATGCTGGGTACTAAGCTAGGAGTTACCACTCAGGAAAAGGATCTGGGGGTGGTTGTGGACAATACAATGAAATCCACAGCGCAGTGCGCAGCAGCAGTCAAAAAAGCAAACAGAATGTTAGGAATTATTCGGAAGGGGATAGAGAATAAAACTGAGGATGTCATAATGCCTCTATACAAATCAATGGTGCGACCGCACCTCGAATATTGTGTGCAGTTCTGGTCGCCCCATCTCAAAAAAGACATAGCTGAACTAGAAAAGGTACAGAGAAGGGCAACAAAAATGATCAAGGGCATGGAAGGGCTCCCGTATGAGGAGAGGCTTGGTAGGTTGGGGCTCTTCAGCTTGGAGAAGAGACGACTGAGAGGAGATAGGATAGAGGTCTATAAAATCATGAGTGGGGTGGAACTAACAAACAAGGAGCAGTTATTTACCCTCTCAGCTAGAACTAGGGGACACGCCATGAAACTCATGGGTGACAAGTTTAAAACAAATAATTATTTTTTTTAACTCCGTATATAATTGGGGTGTGGAATCTCCTGCCAGAGGCTGCGGTAAGGGCCAGTACTAGAGCTGAGTTTCAAAGAGGTTTGGACAAGTTTCTGGAAGATCGATCCGTTAGCAGCTATTTAGCCAGACAGGATCAGGGAACATGACGAGAGCTGGGGGGAAACAACAGGGAATGGATCCCCCATTGTGACCTGTTGGGGGCTTCTCCCAAGTCACCGTGCTTGGCCACTGTCGGAGACAGGATGCTGGGTTAGATGGACCCTTGGTCTCATCCAGTCTGGCACCTCTTATGTTCTTATGTCCTGTTCACCCTGAAGCCTAGTAAAGTTGATTCCATACTGCTAGATCACTAGCTCTTCCCCTGCTGTGGGCACCCGGCCCCACCTGTCCCCGGGCCTAGCCCAGGGGCTGCTACATGGCTGGGCCAGCACTACCCTACGACTAGAAACCATTCCTATCGTGCTAGTAGGCGGACACAACGCTTCACAATCACAGATTTTCAGAGAGAGGTGTCTGCCCCGTGCGCTTACAGTCTAAGATGGAGACGGGATGAAGGGGAACACAGGCAGAGACAGACAGACAGACACACACTCCCATTTCACAGATAGGGAACTGAGGCTGAGAGGTGGTGACTTGACCAAGGCCACCCAGTGAGTTCATGGCGAGGGGAGGATTTGAACCCTGGCTTTCTAGCTCCAAGGCCAGCCCCGTATCCACGGCCCCGCACCTAGAGGCAATACAGGTGGCTGCCTAGGTCAGGAAGTTGGAGGGGAGGGCAAAAAGCCCGGCTGCCCCCACCACCAGGATCAGCTGTTGGACAATGAGGGGCTGGTAGCCCTGGCTCCCCCCAGGTCCTGATCCAGCCACCGGGCCAGTGGGGTGACAGCGGGGGAGCCAGGACCGTCAGCCCCTCGGTGCCTAGAACTTGGGCTCACGAGAAAGGCCCCTTGCATCAGCCTCCCCCCTCCCCCCCCCCAGGAGCCCAGCCCAGCCCAGCCCCTCTCTCCAGATGGCCTGGGGAGCCGGCAGTGGGGGATGAAAGGGGCAGTGGCAGCTGCTCCGGAGGTAGAGATGAAGGGAGGTTTAGACAGCTGCCAGCAGGGAGACCAACCCCGATGAGCGCTCCGGCGGCCTAGATGCTTTCATGTGGTTTCGCCAGGAGTAATGCAGACAAGGCTGGAGGGGAGTGCTGGAGACAAAGGGGGCTGGCTCCGGCCCCCTGCCCGGCACTCACAGATCAGGGCCGCTGCCGTGCCAAGCTGGCAGAGAGCCTGGCACGGCCAGCACACCCCAGGGCAAGGCAACACCCTCCCAGCATGCACCTGGGCTGCCGCCATCACAAAGAGAGGCCAGTGCTATTCTGAGCCGCATTAAAGCGGAGCCTCGCACCCAAAACCCAGGAGGTGGGTGTGCGCCACTTTCCTGGGTCTTGGCGAGACCCCAGCAGGAGTCCTGTGTCCGGTGCCATTTGGTCTCCGCTGGCACCGGAGGCAGAACCAGAGGGAACGGGCTTCAACTGCAGCCAGGAAGATTTGGATCCAACCTCAGGGAAAACGTCGCAGTGGTGAGAGACGCCGTCGGGCAATAGAACTGGCTGGGAATCTCCTTCCTGCCTTTCCCAAAGCTGGTGTCTGGGCGAGCGTCTCTCTGGGATGCTGCAGGCAGCGGGGATTGGGCCCTGGCGGTCCTTTCCGTCCCAATAATCCTGTGATTCCCCGCACCTTCCCCAGGCAGACTCTCCCAGGGCTGCAACCAGGAGAGGCTGGCAGCCTGCCCCCCCCCCCCACGGCTGTGAATGCGGGGTGCTAGCTGCTCACAGCCCCCCGGTCTGTGCTGGAGCGCCCCCCGCCTCCCCTTTCCAGCCCCAAGCAGCATCACGACCTGTCTATGGCCCCCGTCCTGCCCCACCGCACACAAACCACCCACCCCCGTCCAAAGTGACTGGCGGAGCCCGGAATTCCTGCCAGGCCCACATCTGCCCCACGAGCGCCCCTGGCCCCACCTCCGTTCTGCTCCGAGCTCCGAGCCTGCGAGGGGCTCAGCCAGACCCCCGCCAGGCGAGACCGTCACCCTCACCCCCCAGGGTCTGGGGCAGTCTCTGCCGTTGCCCTTTTGGAGGTTGGGGGGCGGCGTTCTCAGTCGCTGCACCTGCTTTGTGGAACTCGCCCTCGGCAAAGGCCTGCCGGGCGCCGGACCCTCCCCTCCTTCAGGCGCCCGTGTAAAGCCTGGTCGTTCCACCGGGCCTTGGTGGGGGAGACCGGGAGTGAGCGGGCTGGGGTTATGAGCCGTGTGAATGTTTGGTTTAATAGCTGTTAATATTTCTATTTATTTGTGATTCTCTGGGCTGTGCGCGGGTCCGGGCTGCCTAGGCAGGGAGGGTGGGGGTGGGGGGGGGGGGGGGTTAAAATGTTAAAATAACTAACTAAACGCCCAGCTGTGCCAGCAGCCCCCCCAGGCAGCGCCGGCAGACCCAGGCCCCCCAGGCCCCCCAGCCCATCTGGCTCGCCGGCGGAGGGGGGCAGGGCAGGTTTATGGAGGCTAATAGGCAGGATCAAAGGGGCTGAGTGTCGCCTCCCCCGCCCCCCAGCACGGATCAAAAGGCAGCTTAGCTGGCGGCACAATGTGTTTTCCATAGCAGGCTTTGCGGGGGAGTGCGGGGAGGGGGGCACAGTCACAGCTGGGCCGGGCCGGGCACTCCCACGCTCGGAGCACGGGATGGGGATCCCACAGCTCCCCCTGTCCCCCCCAACCCCAAAGAGTGCCCTCTCCCAGCCAGATCAGACCCTCTGCCTTGGGGGTCCAAACACTAGGGCAGACATCACACTTCCACCTTGCCCAACCCCCCAGCAGCCCCCCACCCCTCCCCGCTCCCCCTCACAACCTCCAGTGCCCCGTTCTGTCTAGGGGGGCTACACCCTCAATCACTGCTGACCCTATTGCAAAGCTGCTCATGGAGCTATGGGGCTACGGGGGTGGTGGGTGCGATGGGGCTCTGTGCTGCCAGCAGGGGGGGCGCTATGGGGCTCCGGGGCGCTATGGGGCTCTGTGCAGCCAGGGCGCTATGGGGCTCCGTGGAGCTATGGGGCTCTGTGCTGCCAGCAGGCGGGGCGCTATGGGGCTCCGTGCAGCCAGGGCGCTATGGGGCTCCGTGGAGCTATGGGGCTCTGTGCAGCCAGCAGGCGGGGCGCTATGGGGCTCTGTGCAGCCAGCAGGCGGGGCGCTATGGGGCTCTGTGCAGCCAGGGCGCTATGGGGCTCCGTGGCGCTATGGGGCTCTGTGCAGCCAGGGCACTATGGGGCTCTGTGGAGCTATGGGGCTCTGTGCTGCCAGGGCGCTATGGGGCTCTGTGGCACTATGGGGCTCCGAGGCGCTATGGGGCTCTGTGCAGCCAGGGCACTATGGGGCTCTGTGCTGCCAGGGCGCTATGGGGCTCCGTGGCGCTATGGGGCTCTGTGCTGCCAGGGCGCTATGGGGCTCCATGGCGCTATGGGGCTCTGTGCTGCCAGCAGGCGGGGCGCTATGGGGCTCCGTGGCACTATGGGGCTCTGTGCAGCCAACGAGTTTGTTTCTCTCTGCCCTTGCAGTCACCTGCCAATAGACAGAACTCCCTTCCCCCAGAGCTGCCCAGCTTGCGGTGCCAGCCCCCAGCGTGTCGCTCCCCGGCTGCCCTACCTGTGAGCCACCACGATGGAGGTGCGCTTCGCACACACCTTGGCCAGCGATGCCTGGATGTTCCTCTCTGTCTCGGTGTCCAGCGCGGATGTCGCCTGCAAGGTCCAAGGGCGGGTTACGGTGCCCGGAGGGGGGCGCCCTGGCAGAGCACCCCAGAGACCCGCGCCAGGCACCCAGGCCTCAGCCACCTCCCCGGTTTCAAGCCAACAGTCGAGCCCTGAAGCTTCGTGGGGCCCCGAGTTCTTTGAGAGTCTGATCGGGCAGGGCTGCCCACCGAGCCCAGCGGGGGAGGCTCTCTCTGCCGGGGGCACCCAGGCACCGTGTCCCCGGCCACAGGCTCCCGGCAAACAGGAACGGGCAGAGCTGGCCACAGAAGGGGCAATTGGGGATGGGCCCCACAGGGGGTGGGGTCTGGCCCCAGGGAAGGGGGAGAGGTGGGCACTGCCAGGTGTGGGCAGGCAGGGAGCCCAGGACGGGGTTGAACCCAGCCTGGCTACGTCTCAGGGACAATTCCCACTCAGGATGACACGTGGCTCATTAGCCCAGAAGCCATTTTAAATTTGCATAAATGTACATATATTAGCATACATTTAGGCAGGCTGGCAAATGTTGATCCCTTGGGGCCAGAGCCAGCCCTTTGGGGGGGGGGGGGGCGCGATGCCCGTTACCTCGTCCAGCAGGATGATCTGCGGCCCCTTCAGGATGGTGCGGGCGATGGCGACGCGCTGCTTCTCCCCACCACTCAGCTTGAGACCCCGCTCGCCCACCTGGGTCTCGTAACCTGCCAGGGGCGCACACAGCCTGTGAGACCAGCGCCACCCCCTCCGCTGGCCCTTCCCCCGGCTGCCCCCCGACGCCGGCCCTTCCCCCGGCTGCCACCCTCCGCCGGCCCTTCCCCCTGCTGCCCCCTTCCGCCGGCCCTTCCCCCGGCTGCCACCCTCCGCCCCCTCCGCCGGCCCTTCCCCCGGCTGCCCCCCTCCGCCGGCCCTTCCCCCTGCTGCCCCC
>QEPC01014742.1:95783-110261 GCA_003113815.1 Sphenodon punctatus | reverse complement strand
GTGGGGGGGGCTCAGTGCAGGGTGGGGGGCTCAGTGCAGGGTGGGGGAGGGCAGGAGGGCTCAGTGTTGGGTGGGGGAGGGCTCTCGAGGGCTGTAATGCTGGCATGCCATCTCTGGGCACTGCCCAGTCCTGGGGAACAGGAAGCCCCAGAGGTTTTTTTTGGGGGGAGCAGTGTAACTGATCTGTGGGGCTCAGAGCCTCCCTCCTGACTGGGGTGCGGGGGCTGGTACCCACCTCCTGTTCCTCGTGGAAGAGCTCAAACATGTTCTCCATGTCGATAAAGGAGCTTTGGATCATCCTGCAAGGGGGGACAGAGACAGGTGAGGGGGGAGCGCCCCCCCCAATCCCCACCCGGAGACACGGGAGAGGAGCGCCAGCCCCCCTGCCCCCACTCCCACCTGGAGGGGGCCTGCCTCATTCCCACCCCTGAAATGGGGGGAGGGGGGAGTTTTGCTGCTCGGGGTGAATTGCGGAGCTGCGGGGCTACTGGGAGGCAGGGGGAAGCAAAGCTACAGCTCAACGATCCCGTTACCAGACTCATTCCCAGGGCCTTGTCCCCGCGGTGTCTCTGCCCACCCCGAGCGGGGCGTTACCTGTAGTAGGTGCCGAACCAGTTGAGGGGGGTGTACAGCTGGATAATGTATGTGCCAAAGAGAACGTAATCGCCCACCTGGGAGACAGAGACGCCCATCAGAGCCGCCAGCCTGAGCCACAGGGACAGCACCACCTTTGCCCCCCCCCCCCCCCCGTAACAGGGACCCCTGCCCAGCCCTGGTGCAGAGATACCACCCCATCACCTTCACTCCCTTCTCTTGGAGCTTCGTCGAACACCCAGACTCTTTCAGACACCGTTGGGGTTTGGTCAAGTGTTTGGTAGGTGGGGACAGGGGCTTTGAGGGGACTTTGAGAAGTTCTTATTTATGAGTATTATTCATTGCGCTTTTAATACGTTGCTATCTGCGCTGAGCCTGTGGGGAAGGCTGGGATTTAAATCAAATTACTCATCCTGTAAGGGAGGCCCCTCCTCCACGCTGTAACAGGACCCCTTTAGAACCAGCCACAGATGATGGGATTTGTAGCGCCGAGGGTGCAAACCCTGATCTAGACCCCTGGGCACTCTCGGGAGGGGGGCTACTGGCTGCCCATTTCCATTCGTATTGTGGGGAAAAGTCCAACGGGCTTTATAGCTCAACAACCAGACCCCCTGGAGGTCCATCCAAGCCCGAGAGTATTCCAGAGGCAGCATAAAACCCCTCTTTTTGGCCAAGCGTTTGGTCGATGGGGATAGGGCTCGCGCGCTTGCGTGCACATGTGTTCTAAAGGGTGTTTAATATATTGTTTAAATAGGTTTTTATCCTATAACCTGCCCTGAGCTTTGGGGGGGGGGGGAAGGGTGAGCTTTAAATTTTAATAAATTAAACACGCCCAGCGTGGAACAGGCAGAAACACACACTGATGGGACAACATACATGTAACATACATGTTCCTGGTGTGAGTACTCCATGCTCACATTTTCTAGCCATGTCTGGCATCAATCTACTCATCATTAAGAGATAAAGACAAGCATGATGAAAGCAGCAGCTCTGTAAGGATAATAAATTCAAGAAGCAGATTGCGAGCCCCAAAGCAACCCTGTTGTCTCGGGCGAGATCAGCAGCACAACGGAGATGTAAGTGGAGGTGAACGGCCGACACCCCAGACAGAAGCTGGGGTCCGGCCTGGAAGTGGTGGGGAGGCCGTCACAAAGGCATTTAAGCCGTCGAAGACAAAGGAAGAAAGAAAATTCAGGAATTCACTTTTGCAAGAACCAACCAAGAAGACAGAGACCCAGCCTTCAATACGGGGCCCGAGAGAAATAGCAATTCAAACGTGAATGAGGAGGGGAAGATTGTAGCATAGGAATTGTGACGGGATCGGGGCCTCTCTGCCCCACTCTGGGCTGGCTGTGACTCGGTTTCTCCTCTGACAGAGCCCACTGGACCAGCTCCCGCCAGAACAGTTCCAGTCCGTAAGGGGTTAACTCTGAACGTCCCCTTCACCTCCAAGTTTCCCAAAGCGCAGAAATACCCACGAGGTTTGTCTGGGTCTGGCTTAAAACGGGTCGTATCTCTTTCATACACAGTTTCCATCAGGTTTTATATTCTTCTCTTAATGTTGAGTGATAGACCACCACGCATCGGCATAGAATGTTAACAGGGTGCCCATTTATGAACATGCATGTAGCACGTATGTTAGCTTCATGATCCCAATCCTATCACAGGAATGTCACAAAGTAACGTAGCTTTGCATTATCTTTATATCTGATTGCATTTGCACTTTTCACCAAGCCGTGTGGATGCTTGCGCGGTACCGGCATTGGCGCGGCACCGTTTAGGGGAACTGGGCGAAGCTTTTCATTCAGTCTCTGTGCTTTGGGGGACTCTGGGGCACGCGGGAGAACGGAGAGTGGCCTGTTTCCAGGCGGGGGCCGTTCTGGAGGGAGCTGGGCCCCGCTGGGGTTCGTAAATGAGGAAGCAAAGCCACGGCCGGTCTGGAGGGGACAGAGGAGCTCCACACTCGCCCAGCGCAGACACACACAGATCCCCCTTCATGCCAAGGGCATCACGGGCCACTTGTGGGAGGAGATGCCCAGACCCACGCAGGCTGCCGGGGGGATCTGGACCAGCCAGGAGGGCCCGGGACTCACCTGGAATTTCTTCTCCGTCACAAAGTACGCGCAGAGCAGAGAGCCAGCAAGCAGCCCCAGACCGATGATCAGGTTCTGAGTTTGGTTCAGCAGCGCCAGAGAGGCGCTGACTTTCCACTCGGAGACCTGTCGGGGGGTTGGAGAGAGAAGAGCTGGCTCAGACTATCTCCCCACATTTCCAGGAGCCAGAGGGGCAAGTCACCCACCCCCTCGCACACTGATTTATTCATTTCAAAACTCTTTTAAACCCGCTCCCTCCTGCCCAGACAACGGCTCGCGGCGGCTCACAACCAGCAATTCAACAATATAAAAACAATTCACTCATTAAAATCCAATACATAAAATTTATAAAAATTCTTTAAAAGAGTGGAACCAAATTCCCCCCCACCCCACCCCAAGGGCCCGACGGAACAGCCAGGTCTTACACTGTCTCCGGAAAGAGGGGAGGCCCGGGGCCAGGCGGGGCCTCTGGCGGGAGGGAATTCCACAGCCTGGGACCGGCCACCGAGAACGCCCCCCTCATCGTCACCACCTGGGAAACTTCGAGTCGGGTGTTCCCGGCCGACCGCAGGGGACGCACCACGACCTGGGGCAGCCCCGCAGGCAAGCGGGGCCCAGGCCGTGTAGGGCTTTATAGATCAGCATGAACCCCTTGAATCGGGCCCACAAGACAACAGGCAGCCGGTGCACAGAGCGGAGCACCGGTGTCATGTGCTCACGGTGACCCGTCCCCGTGAGGAAATGGGCCGCCGCGTTCTGCACCCGCTGCGGTCTCCGGACCGGCACCAAGGGCAGCCCCGTGTAGAGCGCGTTGCAACAGTCCAATCTATAGCTCAGATGCACACACCCCCTCCTGACATTCCTAGTGTACACAGAGTGACAGACACTCCCTGCTTAGTTTCTTGTTATTCTCTCCTCTCAAGGGCTTCTCCTGGGAGGAGAGAGCGGCCTGAGGTTGGAATCTGGACCTTTTTGTGTCTCTCTCCTTTAAGAGGGACAGTGGGATTCAGCACCCAATGAGGGACTGTTGGGAGGTGTGGGTCAGGAACCCCCAGAATGAGCCTCCCCCACAATCAAGCTGCTGTCATCCCCAAAGGGTAGCCCCCACACGGGGAGCATCCTTCCTTCCTGCATCCCCGAGACGTAGCACAGCCACCCTGGCTACCAATCCTAGTCTCCTCTCAGAAGTCCTCGTAGCCGAGGGAAGGGATTGGGGCTCGTTATTGATGGAGTCTGGCCCCCTCTGGTCAGTCAGGTTCACAGCCTTGGAGCGCATCCGGACCTGCTACTGCGACTGGATGGTCAGGTTGCGGCGGTGGCCAGGAGTGCATTTCACCAACTCCATCTGGTGAGGCGGCTGCGGCCTTGTCTTTCCAATTCTAATCTGGCCACCGTCGTCCATGTTTTCATCTGCTTGAGGCTAGATTACGGCAACGCGCTCTACATGGGGCTGCCCTTGATGCCTGTTTGGAAGCTGCAGCTAGTGCAGAATGCGGCGGCCCGTCTCCTTTTGGGGGTGGGTCTCCGCAAGCACATTATTCCGCTGTCCAGGATTCATTTATAGTGACCGATAAGAACATAGTCAGTGACAGACTGGGTCAGACCAATGGTTCATCCAGCCCAGCATCCTGTCTCCGACCCATCTCGGTCGGGTCGATGGCCCATCTCGGTCGCTTGGAAGGACTCCTCAACAGGTCACACTGGGCCGATTCATTCCCTGCGGTTCACTCCCAGCTCCCGACACTCAGAGGTTACATCATCCCCTAAACCGACCCGGCTAATCGCTGCTTATGGACCGATCCTCCAGAAACGTATCCAATCCTTTCTTAAACCCAGCTACACGACTGCCCTCGACCACATTCTCTGGCGGTAAGTTCCACAAATTAATTGTGCGCTGAGTGAAAAAATACTTTACCTTATTTGTTGTAAATCTGCTTTCAGTGAATTTCATGGAGCATCCCCTAGTTCTAGTGCTGTTAGAGAGGGTCGATAACCGCTCCCCATTGACTCATTCCGCACCATTCCTGATTTTATAAACTTCTCTCCTATCCTCTCAGTCGTCTCTTCCCCAGGCTGAAGAGCCCCAACCTACCCAGCCTCTCCTCACACAGGAGCCGTTCCAGACCCCGGATCATTTTTGTTGCCCTTCTCTGCACCTTTTCTAGTCCTACTAGATCTTTTTTGAGATGGGGGCGACCGGAACTGCACACACTATTCACGGTGTGATCGCACCATAGATTTATAGAGAAGTATTAGGATATTTTCAGTTTTATTCTCTATCCCTTTCCAAATGATTCCTAACATTCTGTTTGCTTTTCTGACGGCCGCCGCCGCCGCACACCGAGCTGAGGATTTCGATGTATCGTCCACAATGACTCCAAGCTCTTTTTCCTGAGTGGCAACTCCTCATTTAGAACCCAGCCTTGTGCACATAGAGTTTGGGTTATTATAACTTATTTTCCTTATGGGCATCACTTTGCACTTGTCCACATTAAATTTCACCTGCCATTTAGATGCCCAGTTACCCCGTCTTGCAAGATCCTTCTGCAATTCTTCACAGTCCTCTTGGGTTTTAACTACCTTGAATAACTTTGTGTGATCTGCAGATTTGATCCCCTCACTCCCCTTTCCAGATCATTAACCAGTACGGATCCCTGAGGCGCTACACTAGTTACATCTCTCCATTGTGAAAACTGATCATTCAGTCCAACCCTTTGTTCCCTGTCCTTTAACCAGTTACCGATCCACGATAGGACACTGCCTCCCATCCTATGCCTATTTAATTTCCTCAAGAGTGTCTCGTGAGGGACCTTATCAAACACTTTCTACAAACACTGACCATCTAATTTGGTAAATGCTTCTGCTCTTTCCTATTTTCCTCATTCTAACTAGCTTTCTGTTTTTTAAAGGATGCTTTTTTGGCTCCAATAGCCTCCTTCACCTCAACATTTCGCCACGCTGGCAAACATCTCATCCTCCTCTCATCGGTTCAGTCACCAGCTGCTCCAAGAAGCAGTCGTTTATGGCATCTAGAAACTACCTCTGCATCACACCCCGAGGAGACATTCACCCAGTTAATCTTAGCGTAACTGAAATCGCCCGTTATTACTGTGTTTCTGGCTTCAGTAGCCTGTCTGCTCTCCGTTAGCATTTCACCGTCCTGCTCACTTCCCCGTTAGATCCCAGAGTACAGTTCCCTTCCTGTAAAATGTTAATTCTGTTTGACTCAACGTATGGTGCCGCCCCATCCCCCGCTCGATCCATTCTGTCATTTTGTTCCCCGCTAGGACATTCTCCGATCGGTTCGCCTCGCCCCACCGAGTCTCAGAAATTCCCATCATGTCTAGATCTTCAGTTAGTGGCAAACACTCTTAGAGCGCTAGCACTTGTAGGCAGACACGTCAACGTACTCCTTGTATTTTTATTCTGCCTGTTATTGACTGTTTCACTTAATTTGGAATTGGAACCTGTCCCCGCACCCCCCCATTGTTCCCACAGGGCTCTGGCCTGTTCCCAGGCTGACAACAGCTGCTCTGGGGGACACTATTAGGGTGCCAGCCCTGTGCCCCCCTCACCTGGTACTTGATGATGGCATCGTTGAAGCGAGTCACTTCATAGCTCTCCGCGTTGTAGTACTTCACCTGGAACAGGCAATGCCAAGGGGGGGTGTCAGTGCCAGCCTTTGTGGGCAGCTCCCACTGCCTCAGGCCTCCCCCAACACACACACACACCCCGGTTAAGAGGCCTCCCTCTGGCCTGGGTGCTGATCCCTAGCCTCAGGGAGAGATCCCACCACCACCACACCCCACCCCTAATCCAAAGAGTCTTCTTCAACATCCCCCAAGGGTAAGAGACTCCCCCAAGACCTGGGGCAAGAGGGATGCCTTCCCCCAGCCCAGCCCAGCCCAGAGGAAAGACTGGTTCCCCCCATCTACAATCTAACTGCCCCTCCTCCCCCGGAATGACCAGCCTCCGCCCCGGCCAGCACCGTCTCGAAGTTGAGCAGGGAGTCGACGGCGCGGGACTTGGCCTCGTTGTCGCGCGTGTTCATGTCACGGCGGTACCTGGTGCGCCACTCCGTGATCAGGATGGTCAGAGCTGAGGAGGGAGAAGAGGCCCAAGGTCACCGTACCGACCGACACACTGCCAGACCCCAAAAGAGAATTCCCATTGGACACACTCCAACCTCGCAAACACACAGAGATTAAGAACATAAGCAGCCCCAGACTGAGTCAGACCAAGGGTCCATCAAGCCCAGCATCCTGTCTCCGACAGTGGCCAGTCTCGATCGCGTGGGAGAAGAACCAACAGTCCCAATGGGGGATCCATTCCCCGCTGTTCACTCCCAGCTCTGGATAATAAGTTCATCCCGTAAGCTACTTGGCTAATAGTCATTAATGAATCTACTTTCCAAGAACTTATCCAGGCCTTTTTTAACCCCAGCTCTACTACTGGCCTTGACAACGTCCCCTGGCAACAAATACCATAAGTTAATTATGCGTTGAGTGAAAAAGTATTTCCTTTTATTTGTTTTAAATCTGCCGGCAGCTAGTTTCATGGAGTGTCCCCTAGTTCTAGTGCTATTTGAGAGGGTCAATAACCGTTCCCGATCTACTCGTTCCGCACCACTCAAGATTTTATAAACCTCTATCATGTCCCCTCTCAGTCTTCTCTTCTCTAAGCTGAAGAGACCCAGCTTGTCGAGCCTCCCTTTGTACGGAAGCCGTTTCATACCCTTTATCATTCTCATTGCCCTTCTCTGCACCTTTTCTAGTTCCGCTCTGTCTTTTTTGAGATGGGGCAACCAGAACTGCACACAATATTCCAGGTGCGGTCGCACCATTGGTTTGTACAGAGGTGTTATGACATCCTCAGTTTTATTCTCTACCCCTTTGCAAATAATTCCTAACGTTCTGTTTGCTTTTCTGACAGCTGCTGTTGCAACCCCATCACACACAAACACACCCTTCCTGGATTAATGCTCCTCCCCCCCCAGACTCAATCACACCACACAAAAACACCTCACATGTGTGCGCGCGCACACAGACTTGCAACCTCATTTTACGCACACGTCACAAACACACTCTTGAACCTGCCCCCACCTCATGGATTAACACAGACACACACACCAGCCCCATGATCACACTCACACACACACCAACCACACAAACACACTCACAATCCCCATAACACGCACACACACACACACCAACTGCACAAACATAGATTTACAACCCCATCTTACACAACTTACACACTAACACACACAAACTCTTAACCCCCCTTACACAGCCCTCGTGGATTCACACACATGCACAAACAGACGCACAATCCCCATCACTCTACAAACACACTGACGCCCAAGCCTCGTCTTGCACCCCCGCATCATGCACTCGTATCCCACTCAAACACAGACCACACACCCCTCTTATCCCCCATCAACGCTCCTCCCTCTCTCTACCCTATGGGTGGGAGGGCAGGGCCAGAGGCTGCTCCCCCTGGGCAGGCGGTGGGGAGAGGCTCCAGGAGCACGTGGGGGCGGGGGGCAGGCACTCACTGAGATAGAGGCTCATGCAGACGAAGATGATGAGGCCGAACCAGGCGTTGAAGGCCGAGGTGAAGTACACGATGCCAATCAAGATGTCGGCCACCGTGGGGAAGATGCTGAAGACGATGTAGCTGCAGGGGAAGAAGGGGGAGGCTTAGCCGGGGGGCAGGGAGCGCTGCCCAGAAGGCAGAGACGCCCGGGGGCCCCCGTACCTGAGGAGGCTGTTGACGCTGCTGGTGCCCCTGTCGATGCTGCGCAGCACCTCGCCTGTCTTGCGCCCCAGGTGCCAGCGCAGGGAGAGGCCGTGGAGGTGCCCAAAGAGCTGCACCTGCACCTGCCGGTTGGTGAACTGCTGCACCCGGATCCACAGGAAAGTGCGCAGGTTGCTGACAAAGCCAGTGGAGCCTGCGGAGAAGGGGGGGGGGGGCGAGCTGAGCCTCCCGATTGCAAGCTGGAGTCTGGCAGGGACGGGGAGGGGGGGGGGCTGTAGGACCCAGACGCCCCCCAACGGGAGAGCTTCTCAGGGGCACCTCCCCTTTGAAATGGGGGGGGGGGGACGACTCCCCTACTGGGTCCCCGTCAGCATCGCTGCGCCAGTCAAACAGCAGCTGCAGGAAGGGGAGGAGCTGCAGCCGGGTAGCCCAACATTTGGCTCCATTGACCCAGGAAGATGGCTGGAGGGGAGAGCAGCCTGTGCTTCCCCCAAAGCAGGTGCTGCCCGCCCTGCGCCCCACAGACCTTACCGGCGCCTCCGCCCTGCAGGAACTTCAGAGCCGAGTAGGTGCAGACCGTCCAGGCCAGGGCGGGCCACGGCGTCGCCCCCGTCAGCTCATTCACTGCCGGGAGAGGAGAGAGGGATTCTCAGACCAGACCAGGGCCGCTCTGCTCTCTGGCTCAGCAGGGCGGGGAGCTGGATCACCAGCTGCACCCACGTCTCACCCACCAGATCTACGTGGGGCTTGGGGAGCTGGGAAACAATAGCCAAAATGCCCCTGCCCCAACCCTGGCAGCCCCCCCCTCCCATCCCACTGTCGACCTCATGTAGGGGCCCAGCATCCGGGGGGGGGGGGGGGGCTCTGAAAGGTGGGGGCGTTGCCCTTCCCTTTCGGGCAAGCCCCGCCCACTGCCGAGCGACACGAGGTCATCTGATTGGGTGGGAGGCGGGGCTATACTTGGATCCAGCTGCTTTTTAGAACAGCCCCCAGATCTTGCATTTGGGGATGTGGCCGGCGGCCAGTAACGGGGTCCCCTGGACCTTGTGGGTGTTGAGGGACAGATCTGGGGCTCTCCCACCCCGATCTGACCCCAGGGATAGAATCCAATAGGCCCCACGCTGAAATGCAGCTGCTTCTGGGGTGTGACAGTGGCTGTGGGGGCAGGCCAGCCCGGCATCCAGGGGCAGAAGGGACATTGGGCCAAGCCGCCAGACTCCTGGGTTCATAGCCAGGACCCAGATCTGTGTCCCACCTGGAGAGCAGCCCCCCCCCCCCCCCCCCCCCCCCCCCCCCCCCCCCCCCCCCCCCCCCCCCCCCCCCCCCCCCCCCCCCCCCCCCCCCCCCAAAAAAAAAAAAACAACACAACCCCCCCCCCCCCCCCCCCCCCCGGCCCCCCAAATCACAGATGGGGGAGTGGGAAGGCCCAGGCAAAGCAGCCTCCCTGGCACGGGGCAGCTGGAGTGAGGGGCAAGGACCCTGCCCAGAACAAAGAAGGCATTCGCTGCCCCCTCCCCTGAGCAAGGGGTCAGATTGAGCCTCTGCCTGGCTCCCCCAATCCCACAGCCTCCCCCAGGACTCCATCCCTCTCCCAGAACCTCCCCGCCTCCCCCCTTCCCCCACCGCTCAGCAATCCAAGCCCCTCACCCCCAGGCTGGGCTGCCAGGAACCTGGACAGAGCGCACAAAGCCCCCTTGTCTGTCGGTGCTTTGCTGGGTAATCCTAACTGGCAGGGTGGGTGACCCGAGCTGGGAGCGCCCCACCCTGCCCTGTCAATCCTGCTGCACGGGTGGCCCCCACCCTCTTCCAGCTCCCTCCTGCATGGGGCTGGGGGGAGCTCCAGCCAGGACACAGGGGGGCTCCTAGGGCCGCCTAATCATTCCCCAGCTCCCCCTGGGCACAACGGGGTGACAGGTGGCTCGGGGGGGGGGGGCAGACAGCAAGGGGCCAGAGCAGGGGTACTCTGCAAGGGCAGAGCTGTTGGGGTGAACCTGGGAAAGCAGGGTGGCAGACAGAGTACCTGATCCCATTCAGGAGGCAGCGCAGGGTCACCGAGGCCTGGAGGTGCCTGTGGAACTCTCCGCTGCAGGAAGAGGCACCGGGAGACCAAACACCTTGGGCTTAACAGGGAGAGGGGGCTGCGGGGCTAGCGGGGAAAGGGAAGGGCGGCAGCCCCTCGCCCCCCCCCCCCAATAATGGCACTTCTAGAATGGGAAATCTCTCGGGGGCAGAGAGGATTGTTCTTCCCTTCATTCTGGGATCCCGTGAGCCGCGTGGCGGCGGCAGGGCTTTGTCACGGGATCCCCAAACGAAGGCGGGAACGACCCCTCTGCGCCCCAAATTCAGCCCAGCTCCCTGTTTAGCACGGAGGGCAGAGCCTTCCCTGCTCCCCCCTCAATGTTTCGGATGCAGCCGCCGGCAGGGCTGCTCCCCCCCTCCCCCCCGCAGCGACTCCTTTGTAAAGTCTAAAAGTCAAGGCTGAAAGGCAGACTGTGGGGCCGGCCTCTCCCATTCAGCTGCCTCTCAATGGTTGCCCTCAGCTGGCACCTGCCTTGCTCGCCAGGGCATGGGAACCTGGCACAGAGCAGCAGCTGCCGCCACCAACAAAGGAACAAGCCCCCTTTGCACACAGGCAAGTCACACACCCCACCTCAGCCAGAGCTCAGCAGAGGTTGGAGCAGGCTGAATGGGGTCAGGGCCGGGGATGGCATCTTGTAGGAAGGACAAGCAGCCTGAGGAAATCCTGGGCCGTGCTGAGCCCTGCCTGACAGGGCAACTTCACATCCTCTCCCAAATGCCCAGGCAGTGGCACTTTAATCATCTGTCCCCACCCCAGAGGCAGCTGCATCTCGGCACCAGGCAAGAGATCCCTGTATAAACAGCCGCCGCCACCCCAGAGGCAGCTGCATCTCGGCACCAGGTGAGAGACTCCCCAAAATATCCTGGGCACCTTCCTTCCTGGAGTCGATCCCTGGATCAGGGTGCCCTCTACTGGAGATGCCTGAGCATTGCTTAGCATGCACGACAATGCACACACACACCCTGCCCATATCACCTGCCCCCCTGAGCTGTTCCTGCCACACACGTTGCTCCTGGCTCTGCCAGGCGGGGGCACTACAGCGCACCGTCTCTGCCCCGCCCCCCCGAGTTCTAGCCCCACCCCTTACCGATGTTCTTGTAGTAGATGGGCACAAAGACGTTGATGGCGCGCTCCAGCCCCATCAGCACCATGCAGAACACCACCAGCCCCTGCAGCCAGAGGCTGCCCCGGGGCCACATGTACCGCACCAGTAGCCGGGCCTTCTGCCTAAAATCCTTCCAGGTGGAGCGGTTCTGGCCGGCGTCCGGAAGCAGGGGCTGAGACACAGAGATGGGGGTCAGCAGAGGATGGGTAAAGAACTTCGCCTGGGGGAATTAGCCCTGGAGCATAGACATCACGGGGGAGTATGTGCCCCCAGCATGTGCGTGGCACACGCCCCTCTCCCCCACCTCCCCCCGCTGGCAGAACTTAGCTGCTTTCAAAACTGTTGCTCCAGGAAGGGGAGGAGCTGCAGCTACTCGGGGGCCACTCTGACCAGGACGCTCCGGAGTCATTCTGGAACCTAGGTTGGGGTGGCCGTGCAGGGGACAGCTGGGGTGGGCCGGCCTCCCAGTCCCTCAAGCACAATGACTCCCCCAGCACACGTGGCTCCTGCAGTTGGGGAGTGGGGGGGGGGGGGGCAGAGAGCTCTGTCCCTGAAACGCTGGGGGGGCATGGAGCTCTCCCCAAAGTCAGAGCAGCCTCACGGCAAATGCTTGCGCCCTGGTAACACAGCGATCAGGGCCTGAGAAGGGCGTTTGGGGTGGGGGAACATTATAGACTGACAGAGTCTGACCCAGGCAGCCCCCCCCCGTTCCGTCGGCAGCAGAAACGCACACGGGGGAACTGGCAGCCGCGGCATTACAGAGCCGGCAGCCCCACCTGCTGGCAAACTGACTGCAAGGCAGGGAGCAGCCACTTAAACCTGGGAAGCCGAGGCAGAGGCGGGAGACAGAGCGGGGCACTTTGCCCCAGGATACGGCCCCAGCAGGACTCGGCTAAGGAGCCAAGTCCCTGGGGGACTTGACCAAGGTGGCCCAGGGAGCCAGTGGCAGAGCAGGGGATTGCAACCAACCACCCTTCTGCAGTCGAGGCAGCGGCTGTGGCGCATTTCCCAGCTGAGGGAGACAGGAGACTAAGGCCGGGATCCCCAGGGCTTCAGCCAGGCTCCTTTGGGGTCAGTGGCTTGAAGCTAGTGACCTGCGCGATTCAGTTGGTCTCTCTCTTGCACCGGCTGCTCGTCGCGGTGCCTGGCGCAAAGCTCTGAGCCCCGCCGAGCGCTCCTGGAGGGAAGGCGGCCAGTAAAACCCGGCCTTTCCTTCCTGCTCCCACAGCCAAGACTCTAGTTCTCTCTCCCCCCCACCCCCCAGTCTCCTCCTTGCTGGCCTCTCGCCCTCGCCCTCGTCTGCTGCCAACATCACTGACCTCACCCAGCACTTTGGCCGCGTCCAGCCCCTCCTCCTGGTCTTGTAGATTTCTTGCATTGAGCAGAGGGCTGGACTAGATGCCCTCCAAGGACCCTTCCAACTCTAAGATTCTGCAGGAAGGGGAGGAGACGCAGACGGCTCTTCCCCTTCAAGGCTCTTCCTGGCCTTGTCCCCCCCCCCCCCTTCTGCCTCATCTCCAGCTATGACTTCACTCCTCCTCTGCTGCCCCTGCCCTCCCCCACCCTGAGTCTCCTGCCCCCTTTGCCCTCCCTGAGCCTGTTCATTCTGCTCCTTCCCGTGCGACCTTCCAATCCCCCCTAAAACCTGTCTCCCTGCCCCTCCCCCTTTATCTAGTCTACACTGCAAGCCCCTCGGGGCAGGTCTCTGTCTCCAAACACAACGGCTCAGCACCAGGCCCGCTGCTGGGGCTACGCAAATCACGGCAGACGCCCGAAGCTGGCTCTTCGACAGGGCTGGGTTCTCGAGCCGCGGGTGGAAACCCTCCGGGCGCTTGGGGGGGGGCCACCAACACATATTTCTAAGGGACAGTTATGAAAAATACATGTTGCAGGGCCTGCATGGGCGCCTAAGGCCAATGCAACCTGTATTTTTCCTAAGTGTCCCGTAGAAATATGCGTTGGTGCCCCCCCCAGCGGGCACCTTCCTGCCACAGCCGTTGCCCCGGCGCACTCTCCTCTACGCGGCTGCAAGGCAGACGGCGGTGCTTGGGGCAGCTGGAACAGCGCATGAGCCAGGCTGACCCACTCAGCTCCGGGAGGGGGAGCAATGTGGGCACAGGGCCCCCCCCCCCATGCCAGCTCCGCTCTTGTAGCTCAGCCCGTTACGCAGGCCCTGGCACGTTCACTGCCTCTCCCACTCTCCCTCCTGCGCTTCCATCCCCGGAGCAGGGCAGCCGGACGCTGGGGCGAGCCGCAGGAATTACCCTGTTCCCCCCCCCGCCAGGCGGGGGATTGGGGCGGCAGCAATTCCCGGTTGGCTGCACAGTGCCACCTGCTGGGGAAGGGTGGTCCCTGCCAGGCTTTTACGGTGTGTGTGTCTGTGAGAGAGGGACCCTCCCCTGCACCTGGAGACGGCAGGGGGCTACCAGCTCATAGGATCCAACGAATCCCCCTCCTTTCCCTGCTACCGTAAGTGCAGCAACGCACCCCCGTCACTTTCAAGCTGCGCCCTGCCCACAAAGCTTTCGGAGGTGGGTGGCTCCCTCGAGCAGCCAGGAAGGGGAGGAGACGCAGCCGGCTGGCTCAGACGCCCCATGTCCCTGCAATGCCCACCTCGGGGGAAGGGGCAAGGAGACCGAACTCAGCAGGGAGCCTCCAGCTCGGAGAGACCCTGGTGGGAGAGAGGAAACTCACCTGCCTGTTTTCCACATCTCGCTCATCTTCGTTAATCAGCAGCATGTAGGGCTTGTGGGGCAGGCCTGGGGCCCTCATCCCCAGCACAAAGAGGGCAAAGGTGCAGACATAACGCAGCAGCCACAGGCTGAACTGCACCTGGGGGGGGGGGG
>QEPC01014742.1:72182-89567 GCA_003113815.1 Sphenodon punctatus | reverse complement strand
CACAGGGAGAGGGGACAGATCGCACTGACAGACTGAGCTCAGGGGAAGGGGGCAGAGAGGAGGGCAGGCGCACAGGGAGAGGGGACAGATCGCACTGACAGACTGAGCTCAAGGGAAGGGAGCAGAGAGGAGGGCAGGGGCACAGGGAGAGGGGACAGATCGCACTGACAGACAGAGCTCAGGGGAAGGGAGCAGAGAGGAGGGCAGGGCCACAAAGAAAGGGATAGAGCCACACACTGGACCTTCCTCTTCCTGAATGCCCCCCCCCTCCGTTAAGCACCACCTCTCCCCAACTTCTAGGTGGCCCTCGGAGGTTGGACTCATTTGTTAAGTGGCCCCTTCTGGGAGAGAAATGTCCCCCAACCCCTGGCCTAGACATTTAGCAAATCCTTTTAAACACTTATATATTCTTGGGCTTCCTCACGTTCCCAGGGCCACGTGTGTTGTGTGAATCAGTGACATCCCTGCGTCTGCCCTAACCCTGCCCTGGGTTGGTTTCATCCGCTCGCCTCTGGTTCTAGCGTCACCAGAAAGGGAGGGTAGCCGCTCTCTCTCTCCCATCCCCATTTCTTTTCTGTCCGATGAAGAGGCCTCATCTTTCCAGGCTCCGCCGTTCCAAACCCATTGCCCTTCTCCGCCATTTCTGCTGTGGCCCTGGTGAAGCTGGGTGTGAGCAGAACTGCCCCCGTGATTCCAGGTGTGAACGTACAGGGTGGCTACGCCAGGGCACGCTGACACGCATGGAATGACACGCCTGCCGCGTGCTCCCCCCTCCGCGTGCACCTGGGCACCATCACGTTGCGTTTGTCCTGTGCTCGCTGGGCAAGGCTGGCAGCGTGCCGGGCTGGACAGACTCTGCCAGGCAGTGCCAACCCACAAGCTGCCCTGGCCTCTCAGCTCCCCTGCCACACGCCTTGATCGCCCCCTACTCGCTGCCAGTGGCCCAAAGACGTCGGCAGGAGATGTGGGGAAGCTCTCACCCTAGTGGCCGAAGGAGAGAGGGGCGCCCTGGGACACGGTGCCAGCATCAGTGGGTAAAGCCCGTGGGGTGCCCTGCAGGAGTCGCTGTGGGGTGGCTGCATTCAGGCAGTGGCGGGGGGGGGGTAGGGCACAGTGAGGCATATTTGGGGGGGGGGGGGGCTAGTGAGTTGCTAAGGGGCTGGACTTGGGCCTGGGAAACCAGCGTTCGAATCCTGCCCTCGCCATGAACTCACTGGGCAAGTCACAGCCGCTCGGCCTCAGCTCCCCATCTGTAAAATGGGACTATGTGTGTGTGTCCCTGCGTCCTTCCCCGTCCATCTTGGTTCTAAGAAATACAATGCTAACCCGCCCGGTGCACTGCTGGCCCCATAGCAATAGGCTTCCTCATCACCCACACACACCCCTCCAGCCCAGGCCGGGGGGGGGGGGCCGCAGCAGGGCAGGCGGGGAGAGGGGGGCTCAGCTGGAAGGCGCTGGCTCCGGCTGCAGCCGGGCTGGCATGGCATCGCCGGGGGCCGCAGGGGCAGGGAGCTGGGTGCACGGCCCCCGGGGACGGAAGGGGCTGCAGCCGCCGGGCAATTACCCCGCTCGCGGCGCTCGGCTCTCACCTGCGCGCGGCCCGATCCCGACTCCCTGGCCGGCGCGATCTGTACCAGGGAGCCGCCGCCGCCGCATCCCCCGGTCCTAGCGCCGGCTCGGCTCAGCCCCGCGCCTCCCCCGGGTCCTAGAGGCGGCTCAATCCAGGCAGCCCAGCTCCCCGGCCTGAGGGTAGCGTGGAGTCGGCCTGGGTCTGGCCGCTGCTCGGACCCTGGGGTTGTTTCACACATACCCCTGCTTAGAGTCAGGCCCTGCCCCGGGGGGATTCCAATCAGGGCTGTATCGGTGGAGGCGTAGCCCCAGCAGTTAAAATGGGGCGGGGGGCTGAACCCCAGGAAATGTTCCCACTTGCAGCGTGCCCCCCCCCCGCAATGTGCCACTCAGACCAGGGAAAGGCTGACATTGGCTAGTTGGGGGGTTAGAAACAAAAACTAGAGAAACCCCCGGGCTGGTGCAGTTGAGGATCATTCCTGGCTTTCCTGCACTGCCCCCCCCCCCCCCCCAATGCCAGTCCCGTGGGTGGTTGGGGTGCACGCTGGAGATTGGGGTTCAGTTTCCTGCTGGGGGGGGCATCAATGCCAGTGTTAAAGGAACACTTATGAAAAATACAGGTTGCAGGGCCTGCAGTGGTACCTTAGCAGCGTGGCAACTCTAGTTAGTCCCAAATCTACAAGATGGCAGCACAGGCCTCCTCACTGATTCTCCCTGAGAGAAGCCAAGGGAGCCCTCCTGCATTCCCGGCCTCTGACTCAGTGTCCAGGAGGGGTGGCTGTCAGCTGGCGGCCAGGCCCCCTGCCAGGGGGTATAGATAGCAGTGCAGCCAGGCACAGCTCCCTCCTAGGGGCTGGGCAGAGTCTGCAGGAAGAACCGTGGCCTGGGCCCGGCCGGGACAGCAGGCAGCTTTGCCCAAAGTGTTGTAAGCGACACCCCCCCAAACACAAAACCAGCTGTTTCATCCCTTACTCCAGCACAGTCACCCCAACATCCACAGCACAGCCTCTGCCCGCCCATCTCTAAAAGCCATGGCACCCCCAACACAGCCTTGCCAGGACCCCAGCTCCCCCAGGCTGTATTTGACCTCTCAAGCACACAGCCCCTCTGCACAGCTAGGACCCCCCTCTCCAACCAGCCCCCCACAGCCACACCATCCCCCCAAAGGCACAAGCTCCCAGGAGGGGGTGGGGGCACCAGCTAGATAAATTCATAGTAATACTGTCAGGACAAAGGTTTTCAATGCCTTTCAAAATGGCGGCTGCAGGAAGAGGAGGAGCCGCAGCCAGATGAGGCCATTATGCCTGCACACTGGGGGTAGTGGAGAATGTGGGGCACTTACCGGACCCCTCCCTCGCTAACCTTTGCCAAGTGAGCCTCTTCGATGGGCTCCACCGACCACACCCAGCCCAAAGGCAGCACCGCGAGAAGGGGTGGAAGGCCAGACGCAACACCCCTCCTGGGGATAATCAGCAGCAGATGCCTAGGCCTGTTTCCCCGAGGAGCCCCATAGGCTGCTCCGGCTCCAATGCTAACCAGCCCCCACCCACTCATGCAGGCCGTAGGGCCTGCTGGGATACACCTGATCCCAGTAAACCCAGGGGTGTTGGGATCAGTCATTGCTGGACCCTGCAGAGCAGGAAATGCTTCTCTCTCCTCTCCAAGACAACACGCCCCCCATCTCCTATTGGGGTGCTGGGGACGAGCCCCTGGCTCACTCAGGGGCCTGCAGGGTCACACACAGCAATGCCCAGAGTCCTGGTAACAGGTCAGGGGGCTCTGCTCTGGGGTGCTTGCTTGGATTTCACTGACCCCCTTCCTGTGGGGAAGGGCTGGCTTGCTCGGCCCACAGGCTGCTGCAGGGACAGCAGCACCTGCCTTTCTCCCACGCTGGGCAGTCTGCTCTCCTGCTCCCCCCACCCCTGGAGGGGTTCAGAGCCCAGCAAGGAAGCCAGCCCCATGCTCACAGAGGGAGCAGCCCAGGCTCCTGCCTTCAGCCGGGGCAGAGCTACCACTGCAGCCCAGCAGGGGAACCAGGGCTGAGGGAAGCCCTCTTACAAGAAAGGCAGCAGACAGAGACAGTGGATGGAAAGCCACCTCTTTATTCAATGGCGATACAACTGTACAGAGCCAGGCGCGAACTCTGCCCCCCACGCTGGGCACCGAGAGAAGCCCCCGCCTGTCTGCAGGGGGCGCTGACTGGGCCATGCACGGACAGCGGACACAAGCATGATGCATGGCTGGCCCCTTCCTCCCCTCCCCGCTCTCCTGCCGGCTGGGGCCCCTTTCCCCACGGCCCCAGGGGCCTTGAGCTAGGGGCTACCACCCGCTGCCCAGCCCGAGGCCAGGAGCTTAGAACTCAGGGAACAGGCAACCCCGCCCCCTGGGGCGACTCCATTACCCAGCATGCACGGCTCCAGCACTGCCCCTGGACGAGGGCAGCAGCACCCCAGAAACGGTCGGGGAGGGCCCCTGCTCTAAACCCCCCGTCAGGAGAAGGGCTCGCTCAGCACCATCCAAACAGCAAAGCACCAGCAGCCACCGTGCAGCTCAGCGACCCCGAGGAAGTCCCTGTTCTGCACCAAGCACCTGCCCCTGTAAGAAGGGAGCGGGGGGTAAGTTAGCGTTTACCCCAACTGCACGGAGTGGGAGGCATGGCAAGGCAGAGGAAAGAGAGGATGTGGAACCCAGGAGTCCCAAACCTTCAAGAGTGCGTGTGTGTGTGTTGTGTTAGGGTCCACCATTGTGCCCGCCCCCCGGACAGCTGCTCTGGAGGAAATCTGTGCTGTATTACTAATGAATTGTGCACGGAGTTTGCCCTTGGCCTTACAGGAGAGGAAAGGGTTAATGGCAAGCTTGGCACTGGCATGCTGGGAACTGTAGTCTTTACACCCAGAGTGCATCCTCCCAGGCCCAAGGCAACCTATACCCTGATTGGCTGAACCCTTCCATGTCCTCCCAAGATGCTGTGCTACAATTGGCTGGCTGGGGTCTAGCTGGGAGCTCAGCTGTGGGGGGCGTTCAGATGACCTTTGTTCTTGGAGGGAGGAGAGCGTTCCGTCCTCGTGCAATGTAAACAGAGCAATAAACTGGGCAAAGGCAGGGCAGGTCTAAACACAAAGGCAATGGCATTGGTGGGGGAGGAGGGGGTGAATTTAAAACAAGGAGGAAACCAATCATCAAATGGTAAAAAAACCTGATTTTTCAAAAAAAGTCTCAGCCTTGATTCACAAAAGCGGACTCCGGAGGCGTCCACTGAAGCCCCCGCCGGCGGCCCCGTCTCTGACAGTCGGAACCAACACGGCAACAGCCCGGCTCCTGAACTCGGGCGGAGCCGCTAGGGCTACCCCTGAGGCCGACTTTTAAGGAAGACTCAGGAAAGCCTTAGGCACCAAGGCAGACCCTGCAACATGCATTTCTCATAAGCCTTCCTTCCAAATTGGCACAGGTGCCCCCCCCCCGCCCCCCGGTGCCATCACCCACTCACCCTGGCTCCTGCTGCCCCAGGAAGCACCACCTCCTGAGCGGGGGGGGGGCGAGGAGAGAATCCCTGTCATGGCAGCCGCCGCCGCCGCCTGCCCCTCCCACACGCTAGCAGGGTTCTTTGGCATGGGGCACGTGCCATAGAAACAGGGGAGTTGTTCTCAAGGCCCCCACCTGGCCATGGCGACAGAGTGGGAGGGGACGGGGGGAATCGGAGCCCAGCAGGGGCTGATACCACAGCGATAGGCAGAAACCCTACAGGAGACAGAGCCTTGTACTCCAACCTGAGGGAATGCACCAGGCTGGGACAGGGGGGCTCCCCCTCTGGGCAAAGTGATTCTCAGGGGGGAGCTGCCCGTTGAGAGAGGGTCGCCCCCATTCTGACTGGGGCAGCCTCTCCACTGGGGACGCAAGCGGCCCTGCTACGGGGAACCCAGCCCCTCGCAGAGGAGCAGGCCGGCTGCCGGGATTGTGGGGGGGGGGCGGGATTTGCTCCGCTCCCTAGCAGCGCAGCAAAGGGGTGCTTCTCTGCGCACTTGGGGAGGGGGGGGAGAGACTCAGAATCAATAAGTTACTGGGGAAGGCGGGCGAAGGCTGTCAGCAGCAGGGGCCACGGGAACCGAGCTCCCCTCCAGCCTCCAGGGGGCAGCGCGTGAAAGAGTCTGGCCTATGTCTGCCCAGAGTCTGGGGCGCGAGGAAATGGCCCCTCTCGCCAGTAGCGCTAGGGTGCTGGCAGTGCAGCTTCCTGGACACCTTGGTGGCACATGATCCCCCACCCCCAATGCTCCCTGGATTCCGCGCAGAAACAGGAGGGGGCAGCCTGCACGTTTGGGGGAGGGGGTGGCACCGCTAAAGAAGTGAATTCCTTCCCAGCAAGATCGGCCCTCGGAGGAAACCAACACCCCATTCTCGTTACAAAAATAGACTGTGTTGGGGCCTCGTCTCCCCTGCCAGCCCCCGGCCCGATCTTTCATCGTTCCTTCGTCTGGGCAGCGGCGCAGCTGCTCCTGCCTCCGATCGGGGTGGTGCAGCAGCCTCTCCCTGCGGAGCGAGTGCCCTGCAGCGTTCTGTGCAGATTCTCCACCATGGACGACACACACAACGGACACACAGAGGTACTCACACACGCATTCACCCCATACACAGGCAGCGTGATGTTGGCGTGACATGGCTGGACAGAGTTCTGCTTGTCGCACAGGTGCTGCCGGTGTCCCTATGGCGCCGATGCCAGCAACATGGAGACTCTGGCTGATCCGCACCCATCCAGCATCCCGGGCTGGCCCGGAGCCTGCTACCCGATAGGACCCTCAGCTCCCCAGGCTACACCTGAGGAGGAGAGAGACTGTTATCCTAGCACCAGATGAGCACGTCCAGGAGAGCAGGCACTCGGGAAGGGACAAAGGAGGATCAAAAGCTCCCTGTCCGCCAGGGTCACAAAGGGCTGGTGCGACGGGGGAGCCGTGAGAGGGAAGGGATTGAACCCCAGCAACAGGGAGACCTTGCCAGATCCTTCACCTAGTTCAGGGGCCCATATTCTACACAGGTTGTTGGAAAGCTGGAGGGGGGCAAACTAGAGCTACGAGACTGATCCCAGCGTGGCAGGCAGAGGAGAGGAGCCAAGGTGGTTTGGCTTCTTGCAGAAAGGGCTTGATTCCAGCCTCTCAACAAGCACCAGGCCCTGCCGGGCTCTGGAATCAAGCAGGAGTCAGAGACATTCCCATTAGAGACCAGCCCCAGGGTAGAGTCACTCTGGGGACAGGCTGCCCACGGGAGGGGGGAATTCCCCAGCACTCTCAGCCCCACGTGAGGGAAAGGGCTCAGTCTGGCAAGTGCCAGAGGGGACTCACTCCCTGGCCAGGACTGGAAAGGGGTCACAGTGGATGGTCTCCGTGGGACTTCCTCCCCCTCTCCTATAAAATCTAGGAATCCCTGAACCAGCCCCGGCCCTGCCCAGCACACAGATCCACTCCCCCTCCTGCTGGCCGGGCAGAGAGCCGTACCTTGTGTATCTGTGGTGGGAGCTCATCCTCCGAGCTCTCCTCCGGGACAGGCTCCGGGTGCCGGGCAGACTGGCCGTCCTCCGCCCAGCCCCCAAGGGGCAGACGGGCAAAGTGCGAGGGGGGGGCTCTGTGCAGCGTGCCCGGGTCTGGGGTACAGGGAGAGGGGAAAGAAGGGTCAGTCTTGGCAGCGCCAGGCACGGCGGTTTCCAGGGTGATCTGGCCTGAGGCAGAGACACCAAAGCACCAAACTCCCACCAGGTGGGCTCAGGCTGAGAATCCAGAGAGGAGCAATAATGACCCCGGGGGTGGGGGGTCGGCACAGGAGCCCCGCAGGGGGCCGGGCAGTGCCGGGCTCGCGGTGGATTCAGCACTAACCGCTCCCCACGGATGTACCTGTGATGCCACCGTATCGGCGCTGGAAGCCCGTCTGCAGAGAGGCCATCTCCTCTCCAAGCTGGCGCTGGGAGGTGAAGGGGTAGCTGGCGGAGCGAGGGATGGTGCTGCTGCTGCCTGGGGTGCCGCGCTGAGCGTCCGGCTCCTCCTGGGTGCTCTCGCCGCTCTCATCGCTCTCGTGCCGGTGCCAGACGTGCCGCGCCGGCTCCAGCTGGGTGTGCTGCTTGTGCAGCTGGGTGGGTCAGAGCGAGAGAGGCTCAGAGACGGGGCAGACAAGGCAGCCTCTCCCCACCCTCCGGCTCGAGGCTCAGCCAGGCCCGTGTGTGCAGGGCATAGCGCCCACTGGCTGGCATGCTCCGTGCAGCCTGGCTTGCCCTGCCTGGTCGCTGCACCCCCACCCCGGGCCTCTAGCCCGGCCCTCACGCTGCACGGAACCAAGCCCGGAGGCCGACCCCGCCCCCCCCAGGCCACACTCAGAACCAGGCCTTTCTGGGTCCCCGTGCCAAGCCCATCATGGCCGTGGCGGCTCCCCAGGCTGCTCACTTCGTGCATGTAGAGTGCGTGCAGACTCATCTCGGTGGAGGCGTACTCCGACAGGATCAGGCTGCTGAGCTGCCCCTCCCAAGCGCTACTGCCGGAGCTGGCTGTCCTGGCATCAGCCCTGGGGTCAGGGTGGAGAGGAGAGGTGAGGCAGGGCCAAGACCCCAGCAGCGAGGTTAGAGGGGCGCCCACCCAACTTCCCCCTCACGCCCAGCTGCAGCTGGAGGGCTGGCGGTGCCCCCGTGGCACAGGGCTGCAGTCATAGTGTCCCATAGCCCTCTCCCCCAGGAGCAGTTGGCGCAGGTGCCCTGGTCGCTCTTAGCGATGCCCGTCAGCGGGGCATGTGCCACACAGGCTAGCCAGAGCAGGGGAGCGGCACATGACCAGCGCCTGACCCCTGACCTCTCTCCTGGCCAACAGGCTGAGGTCTCCTTACCCCGAGGTCATCATGGCCCCCGGCCCCCGTAGCGGCGGCCCGTCGGCGTGGGGGCCGCTGTGGCTCTGCTGGGCGGACTGGAGCGGGGAGAAGGAGCGCAGGGCGGACGCTACCTCGGACACGGCGGAGAGATGGCGCGAGGCCTGGCCCTCACGGGCCGTCTGGTACCCAAGCACCGAGGAGCCAACGATGACATTGGTGATCAGGCTGTGAGGCTGCAAAGGGAGGGGTTACAGCCATGGCGGAGGATAAGGGCTACCCCCCCCCCTACTGGGTGACAGCGACAAACCTCTCCCCCCATCTTTTCAGAGTGCACAGGATTGCCTGCTCTGCCCTTGCTCCCTCCAAGGGACCTTCACAGGAAGGAAGGGGAGGAGCCGCAGCTGCATTAACTGAGGCACGATCGGGCATGGGGGTGGGGTTCCGGGGAAGCCACAGAGATGGCTTCAGGAGCGGAAATTGGGGGAGACTATGGGGTGTGGCAGGGCGAAGAACTGTGGGAAATGAGGAGGGGAGGGTGTCCGGTGGGTTTGTGGCCAGGAGGGGGCAGTGCCGCTGTGCTGGGAGATGCCAAGGAAATGAGGGAGCAGCATGCCTTTGATTATGGGGGGGGGGTGGTGTTCCTCTTGGGAGACTCCAGGACCCCCTTCCTCCTCTTTCCTAGGGTAGGGAGCAGAGCAACACAATGTACTCCCAGCCCACTTCTGTGCTGCATGGAGACCCGCCAGCTTTTTCTCCCCACAGCTAAGCCAGGACGGGGGCCCAGGTTTGGGCTGTGGGGCTAATCCCCCCCCCCCCCCGCAGGCACCTCAGACTCGGACTGCAGAGACTGGATCGAGGTGAAGAGTGCGTTGTCGGGGAGCGCGGTGTGCTGCGCCAGGGCCACGCTGCTGTCGCGCTGCACGCGCTCTTTCAGGAAGCCGATGAAGGCCGTGCTCTCGCGGGGCGGCTGCCAGTGCGGGTTGGTGATGGCAAAGTGCATGAGTGACAGCTCCGTCTTGCCGTCCTCGGCCTGCTGGTAGATGGAGGCCTCCGTCTTCCCAGCCGACATCCACTGCAAGAGACAGACAGACACAGGGCTAGAGGCAGGCGGGGAGGCTGTGCTGATCCCCTGGCTCCCCGTCCCAGGAACCCACGGAGCCTTTCACCCTGGCTCCCCAGCCAATGACCCAGGAAAGGAGCTGGAAATCCACTGCAACCCCTGAGCCCCCAAGACGCTCGGCCCAAAGCCAGCAAGTCGTCATTTCCCTCAGCAGCCTCGGCTTCCCCGCTGAGCCCAGGCCGAGGAGGAGACTTGCAGATCTACACCAGCCTGCAGCCAGACAGTGTCTGGGACGGCTCCTCCTGGGGCGCCCTCTTCTCCCCCAGTGCGGTGGGGCGGGGCGGGGCGGTTCCTGCCAGCTCTGGAGCTGGGCCAGCATTCACAGCTAGGTCCCTGCTTTGGGGAGAGGGCTGCAAGCGGGTGGGGAGCTGCTGGCCCAAGCGAGACACCTGCGCTTGGGCAGGGGCAGGAGCTCCCAGCTCAGAGAGAAGGCAGCAGAAACCAGGGGAGAGGAGCATCGGAAGCTCCCGTGGAGGGGGGGCAGAGAGGCCATGCCTGCTGGGGTCAGAGAATGCAGGCTGCGCAGCACTCGTTACAGCCAGGACTGGGAGCGGTGCCTGGACCCTGCAGAGCGTGGTGTGTTACCAGCCGTGGAGCGCTGCCGCAGGGAGGCTGCCCCATGGGAGCTCCTGGCCGGCAGGACCTACCGCAGGGTGACCGTGCTGGCGGACGTCCATCTGGGCGAAGGAGCAGGTGTCACCCACGCCCACCACCTCCACGGTGAAGTTCCGGAAGAAGTCAATGATCTCCAGTGATTTGGGCCTCAGGCAGAAGATGAGGATTAACGGGGTCACAATGGGGCTCAGCAGCTCTTCCAGGATGAAGACCTGGGGGGGGGGGGGGGAGACAGCGCTTTGAGCGCAGGCAGCAGCAATGACGGGCACTGGGGCAGGGACAGCGGATGTGGGCAGCATCTGGAGCACCTGGGCGCAGCTGTAATTTAGCCCCCATAGAAATGACCCTCCAGTTTTTGGGGGTGCACACATCTTCCACTCCCACCACAGGCCCCCCGTCTCTCTCAGAATGGCTACCTGCAGGAAGGGGGGCTGCCTCCGCTGGGTGGAAATGCTACGCTGGGGCGGGGGGGGGGGGGGGTCACAAGACACGGCATCCACCCCCAATATTGGGACCAGAATTACTGCAGTGCTGGGGTGGTTTAAAGGCAGCCCCGCCTCCTTGCCCAACCCTGTCCCGCCAGGCTGGCCCCACGGCTCCGCCCAGCAGGCAGCGAGTGCCCGTGGAAGGCTGGGTGGTTAGAACAGTCTCACAACCCCCCGCCGGGCTTAGGCTGCTGCAGGGAGCAGCGTTGACACAACGGCCCCGTCTTCCCCGCCGCCCGCCAGACCCAGCCTCACCGCCTTGTACTGGAAGAGCTGCGCAAACTCGTCCCGGGTCTCGTAGCGGTGGGCGTTGCCCTGCCAGTGGTCGGGCATGTAGTGGATGTGCGCCAGGATCACCCGCAACAGCTGCTCCGGGCAGAACACCAGGTGCTGGTCTGGGATGAAGGACCTGCGGAGCGGGAGGGGGCAGGACAAGCCAGATGCCAGAGAATCCGCACCCCAGCACGGGCACAGCCTGGGCATCCTCCCGTCCACATACGGAGCTCCGACAATGCCCCGACAATGCACCCCAGAGCCCACACGCGATCCAGGAAGAAAGCCATGAATCTTTGTGTGGCCCAGCACTCGGCCCCACCCCTGCCAGAAGGGGCACAGCGCCACCGCCGCCAGGCGGGCTACAGGGGGCAGCTTCCACGTGGCTCGGGGTCACGGAGCCCTCCCCTTCTCCCCCTGCCAGAGGAACACACCTCAGTGCTTCTGGGATCCCCCCCTCCGGAGGGGCACTGAGCAGGGGCTCCCCCTCTCCCCGAGGCACTCACCGGCAGACAGTGACGCCCACGCCCAGCAGGGTGACGGTCGTGAGCACGTGCTCCACGGCCAGCACGTCCTCGTCGTAGATGGTGAGCGCGATGAGCACGGCCAGGATGGAGCCGGCGAAGAAGGCCACGTTCTTGGCCACGATGGTGAGCAGGGGCGAGATGAAGCAGTTCATGTACTTTGAGGCCGGCTTGTAGCCCCGGCTGAGGCGCGAGTGCAGCTCGTGGTCCAGCTCGTTGAAGTGGCGCAGGTAGCAGCGCCCGTAGAGGGACCAGCAGCGGGCGCCCAGGCTGCCCGGCTCCCGCTTGAGAATCTCCGTGTAGCTGAAGAAGGCGTAGAGGATCTGCCAGATGAGGATGAGCGGGCACAGCAGGAAGTTGGCGATGCCGATCCACAGGATGCGGGCCCCCAGCTTCTCCGCCAGCTCCAGCCGGTTGCCCGCCCGCTTGTACTCCGCCTTGAGGCTCCACTCGTTCTCGAAGAGCGAGCCGGGGCCCCAGAAGAAGATCAGCTCAAAGTTGTACTTGAGTCCGCGGGTGTAGAAGACCGTGTCGCCCAGCAGCGGCAGGTGGAAGCGCACGGGCAGCAGCGACTTGTTCACCATGGCCACCAAGTAGTTCTTGAAGCGCAGGATGCGGTGGTAGACGTCCAGCTCCGTCAGCTCCTTCTTGTGGATGCAGATCTGGTGTTCCTTCTGGATCTGTACGATGCGGGCCTGCACCTCCTGCCACGTGTAATAGGGCAGGGTGGACTGGGGATGGGGGAGCAGCCCGGTTAGCGTGACGAGAGTGGGAACTACAGAGCCCAGCATGCACTGCTGCCCCCGTGATCATCACAACTTCCCCTACATCCCCCAGCTCCCGCCGCTCCACTTGGCTCCCATCCTGCTCGGCTCTAAAGAAAGCTAAGGGAGGTAACGGGTTCGAGGCTCCTGGCCTGTGCATCCAGTCCCCCCGCCCCCGGGCGAGCTCCAGGGCAGGAGAGAGGAGGGTATGTGCAGGACAGGGCATGAATCCATGTCATTGATCCTCCCTCCATCCTAAGCGCAGCCCTTAATCACCCTCCCTTCCATTCCTCTCCGGCCCACAGAGCTTGCATTTGTTTTCAAAGCGGCCCAAATGGAGGGGAGTTAGAGGGGAAGAGAGATTCCCCCCCCCCCCAAAACACAGCCAGAATGAGGCAGAAGAGCGATCGTTCAACAGGGCCACCGAAGGGTGGGTAAGAGGGGGCAGGTTCGATCTGCAGGACAGAGAGTTAGGATAAATATCAGGGGAAACTTTCTCAGTGTGAGACCAGCTGGCCGGGGGAACGGGCATCGCTCAGCGTCCCCAAAGCAGGCGTGTTTTAACAGCAAGCTGGATAAACGTGTCTCTCCGGGCGCTGAAGTGGGGATAGAGCAGAGCGCCTGCACCGGCTCCTTCCAGCTCCCCAATCCCACCACGGGAACTGGTCGCCCGGTCTCCCTGGCAGGAAACCAGGAGGGTAAACCCTCCCCCGCTGGAGGATGCATTTCTTGGCCACAACCCACAAGCCGCTTCCTCTTTGCCACAGGGTTTCCGTGGCTTTACTCCTCTAGAGTAGGCGCCTTGTGGATTGCGGACCTGGCTGCCAGTCTCTATAAATAGCCATGAACAGCGCTTGGCACAACAGCTGCGTGCTGCCGCCACATGGAGCAGGCGGGGGGAGGTGGGCAAGCAGACATGGGATTAGTGGCGGCTCTGGGAGGAGGTCAGAGAGGGAGACAGCACAAGCTGGGAGCAGCTGGGCAGGACACCAGGGATGACGGGGGAGAGCGAAGCAGCCTCCCCGCTCTGGCAGATGCTCCTCCTCCCCTGCCCCCGTCCTGCCAACCCCCTGGACTCCGCAGGGCAGGGCAGCTCACCATGGGGATCTTGAGGGCGCTGATGTAGAAGGAATGGATCTCCCAGTAGCAGCAGATGTTGTAGATGAATTTGATCAGCCGGTGGAGCCAGAAGACTCCCGCTATCACCAGGATGGAGAGGAGAAAGCCATTTGCCTGGATCCTGCAAGAGAGGAGAGACTCACCCACGGGAAGAGGAGCTGGGCCTTCCACCCAGATGTAGCCCAGGGGAGGGGGGCGCTGCATGGTGTTTCACAAACTCTAGATCTCTGGCTTACTTCTTCAGCCACCACTGAAATGCCACCGCCTCTGGGGTGGAGCCCATCTTAGCTCAGGCTGAGTGAAAGGAAGAGCAGCCCTAGAGAACTCCCTGCTGGGCACCCAGACAAAAAGCGCTCTGTCCAGACAGACCTAACATCCCATGGGACTAATGTTTGGGGGGAGGTGGGGGGATGAATCCAAGTCACAAGGAAGGGCCGGGAAACCAGCAGGACAGCCTGCCCCCCAGGACACAGTTCCACCTTTCACTCCAGCGTGCCACGCCCCAGTCTGCCGCCAGCCTCTGGCAGGCTTGACCGGACCCAGTCAATGGCAACTGTCTTCATCCCGGCAGTTTGGGGGAGTGGGGGGACTCCATGTCCTTGTACGGGGCAGAGCCGGAGCGGGGGTTAGGTTTGCACTGACGGGGACCCATTGTCCTCACGTTCGAGGTGAGGGCTGCGGCCACCCCCGCAGGGAAATCTCCTGGGATCTCTGGCCAGTGCAGGCAGGCGAGGAGGGAGCGGGGCATGGGCCTTACCTAGCACTGCATTCATTGGGCGGCAGGAAGGCATCTGGCAGCGTCACCTTGACCAGGTCGCTGGGGTGCTGGCTGTGATTCACCAGCTTGTTGGCAAAGAGGATGTCGTAGTCCACACAGCTGACCAGGAAGGTGGTGAACGCTACCACGAAGATGAACTGCCTGCGAGGAGATGAGGGGGGGGGGGGTAGCTGCCGTGAGGGAGCGGTGCCAGGGAGACATTCCACCAGCCCCGTCTCCCCCAAGCTGCACGGGGACGTGGGGGCTGAGTTTTAAGGGTGGGAAACAGATTCCAGAGGACAGACAGGCCATGAAAGGGGGGACGAAGCGGCCCTTGCTGAAGGGGATTCCCTGCAGCTGGGAGGGGCCAGAGACCCTCAGCCTCTCTCAGGTCCCAAGGGGATGCAACGTCCACCATGGCCCTGTAGCCCAAACCCCCACCAGGATCTGGCCAGGGAGAGTGGGGACGGCGAGAGCCTCCTCCTCCTGCCCCGGGCACCAGCACTCACATCAGCTCGAAGATCTCACCCATCAGCATGCAGGTGAAGCCGTTCTTCTGGTGCAGGTTATAGACGTGGGGGTCAGTCAAGGAGAACAGCAAAGGCCCCAGTCACCCTCCAGTGAGGGTCACTGGTTGGACTGGGAGAGGAGAGAGCTGCCTGCCCTCTGCCCAGTGTGGTGCAAACTGGATTGGGGGGGGAACCCCTTCTCCTTGGCCCCCTCAAACCTCCTCTGTCTCCATCGCCCTCAGCATGGTCCCAGAGGGGATGCCCAGAGGAGAAGGGATGGGGCAGAGGCGGCCCTGTGCAGCCAGATGGCCTACACTCTCCCGTTCCTTCTCCCACAGCTCATGCCCCACCTCCCAGCCCCCATGGGGGAGGGACAGGCACTGGATGCATGGGTAAGTGGGGAGTGTGCCCCGCTGCCCCTGGCAGAGCCTCTGCCACCCAGCGTACCCAGGGAAGAATGGGGCATTTGGAACCCGCCTCCTGCAAGGTAAAGCCCAGGCCGCCCCCATGTTGGATTTGGGGGGGAAGGGGGGGGCTAAGCTTTCCCCAGCTCGGATGCCCGGAGCAGACACCGGGGCGGCTGGCTGCCCCTGCGCAGCGGAAGGATATCCGTGAGAAGAAGAGGTCCAGGTTCTCGATATGATGCCAGGGGGCTGCAGGGGAGACAGGGAGAAAGGGTCACCGTGCGGCTAGAGGCCAGGCCAGACAGTCCCATCACAGACCCCACAGGAGATGGGAGGCCGAGGGATACGCGCTGAGAGGACGCTGGAGACATCTGGCAGAGGGAATCTCTGTGCCCAGCGCGTGTAGGAGGGGACCCGGACTGCTGGGCTAGCCAGGGTATGGCTGGAGGCACAAGACTTAGCCGTGCAGGGGTAACAGCAGCTGCCTCAAGGAGAACGCAGGAGCGGGCCTGGTGGGCACATCTCTCCCAGAGACCCATCCGCCCCACAGCCCCGGTGACTCCATCAGGGCACCGAGACCGCCAGCCCAGCCCAGCCCAGCCCAGCCCAGCCCGACTCACATTTGCTGCCCTCGGGAACATGCACCAGCAGCTCCTCCTCGCCTGGAGGAGAGTCCGTGTAGGAGGCCTCCAGCCGCTGGTACTCCGTGTCAAAATGAGCCATGGTGCCACCGGGCTGGGCTTCATCCAGTGTCGCGGGGGCCCTGGGGAAAGGGAGAGCAGGCAGGGTGAGAGCCAGCTGCTGGGGGGACCTGGAGATCCCCGGGAATCAATGCCAGGCCAGCTCTCCTCGCCATGCACACCTCAGCCTGGAACCCACCTCCTGAGGGCCCAGCCCAGCCCGGGCCTCTCTGCCGAGATCCCAGTCACTCAACAGCAAGGGGGCTGGACAGCTTCCCCAGGGGAGGGGGGGCTGTGCTCCCCACGGCTACCAGGCCCCGTTGGGTCAGGCACAGGGTGGCCTTGCCTTGCCTGGCTGGGAGTCCCCCTTCACAGACACCCTGGAGCTACGGAGACTTTCTCGGGCTGTTTGACACGGGTGGGGCCCGAGCTGAGTCCTGCTGAGCCGAGCGCTGGCAGGGCTTGGAGGGAAACGCCTGGCATTGTGGGCGGTAGCTGCTGCCACAGCCTTGCCCCCTGGGGGAGCAAGCCAGGGCCCAGATCCCTTCTACCCAGCCCCTGTGCTGCCGGACTCACCCACTCCATTTACACGCAGCACCGCCGCAGGAACCCACTCCTTGTGCCTGGCATCAGGGAGCTCTGGGGCCACCACGCCCCATCTAGGAATAAGCACAAGAGTCAAAGCTGGGTTAGCAGCTCCCCCCAAACCCCAGCGGCAGCAGCAACAGCAGCACGATGACCCCGGGGCTTCCTTGATTCTCCCCTTTCAGTTTCACTTCCTGGAAAAAAAACCGAGTGCCTGCCCCTGCTCTCTCTCTGCCAGGCTAAATGACGCTAGTGCTGGGAGAGGGAATCGCGGGACACGATTTGAAGGAAAACATGTTGCAGGGCCCGTATTGGCAGCTGAGACGCTAATGCAGAGCCTGCAACATGTATTGTTCATAAGTGTTGCTTAAAAATGCGCCTAGAAACACGCCCCCCCCCCCCCCATGTGCCCCTCAGAGAAGCCAGGGCAGCAGCAGGGACGGGTGCTCAGGGAGGGCAGCTCCCCCTCTCGTCCTTCTTCAGACAGGCGGGAAGGAAGGAAAGACACCCACCCCCCTCGGGGTACAGCCCAGGTCTCCATTTACAGCCAGTGAAGAGCCCCATGGGGACAGAGGGGCAATGGGAACGGGATCCAGAGACAGACTGCAGCCCTGCCCAATGGGGGGGGGGGGCGTTGCCCCCCCCAATCTGCCCCAGGGAGACTGGGGATGGAAGGTGGGAGGGGATGGTGCTCAGCCCGGCCACCCAGCTCCAGGGAGGAGCCCCCAAGGGGGAGAAGGAAGACTGGGAATGGGCAGGGCTGTTTATTTGGGGTGGGGAGGATACATATTATGGGGTGTCGCTGGGCAGAGGCATTGCTGGCTATGGGTCGCGGAGGCAGGCCATACATCAAGGTGTGTTGCTAGGCAAATGAGGTGGCCTCATATTATGGGGTGTCACCAGGGAGGCAGGACTGCCCATTATAATATATCAATTTATTATGCGGTGTCACTGAGCAGAGGCTGCCTATTATTATGGGGTGTCACTGGGGGGACAGTGTTGACTCTGGGCAGGAGGCTGTATATTATGGGGTGTCTCTGATGGGGAGGGGGGCACACATTAGGGGTATGGCTGATGGAGAACATTATTATGGGGTGTCGCTGGGGGGCAGGGCTGACTGGGTACAGGGGAGGGGCTGTATTATAAT
>QEPC01014738.1:0-11514 GCA_003113815.1 Sphenodon punctatus | reverse complement strand
TGGGGCTGGGCAAGCACATCATGTCCCCCAGTCAAAGGTCTCGCCCTCCATGAACCCAAGAAGGGGAAGGTTAGTCTTGAGAAAGACCAACTGTTCCACTGTCTTTGGGTCCAATTTTGAGCGATGTGGGGTCAAAATGTCTCCTGCCACACTGAACACCCGCTCCAAGGATACACTCGTAGGAGGACATGAGATGTATCGCACTGCTACCTTTGCAAGCGGGGGCCACACATGGATCTTCAATGACCAGTAGTCCATGGGTGTGGTGGATACAGGGCATGGGGGCTCGGCAAGATATTGCGAAACATAAGTGTTTGCAATATCTCGGTCCTCCGGCTCACATGGTGCTGCATCCTCCTCCACCCATTCCTCCAGCCATGAAAGAGTCATGGCAGACTGGCCCCCACTTGCAACCCCTGTAGGAGCAGTAGTACTTGCCTCATGCTGCGGGGGCCGCTGCGGTTGGCAATACTGCCGTACCTCATTGACGAGGTCGCCCCTGAAGTTCGTGAAGGGAACGGCGAGTGCAGCCATCTTCCGCTTAATCCGTGGGTCGAGTAGCACTGCCAGGAAATGTGCCCGACTTTCCAGCAAGATGTCAAAACGTCTTTCCAAATTGTTGGCCAATTCCACTGCCAGTGCCCTCACAGACTCACAAAGGTCACTGCGACAAAGAAATGACTGCAGTCGTCGCTGCAGGATCATAAAAAGCAGTAAAACTTGGCACAGACTGGAAAGCTCTGAGCTGAGCTCCACCGTGCCAACGTTAAATGGCTCCAGAACCTGCGTCATCTGCTTCACCACTGTCCACTCCTCCCCGGACAGCGGAGTTGCCCCAATGCTCCGCGACAAGCATAGGGCATGCAGAACCTTCTTCTACTCCAGGAGTCGTTGCAGCATAAGAAAGATGGAGTTCTACCTTGTAACCACATCCTGAATCAGCCGGTGAAGAGGGGAGTCCAACTCCTCCTGCTTCTCTCGCAGCGCCCGGCTGGCTGAAACTGATCGGTGGAAGAAACCGGCAATCTTCCTGGCAGTTCCAAGGATCGCTGCAATGGCCTCGGTCCCAGAGATGGCATTCTGAACCACCAGATTCAGAATGTGCGCACCGCAGAGAATATGGGTATAGCCACCTTGACTCATGGCTGCAACCATATTCGTGGCATTATCGGTTACAAAGTAACCGACCTCGATGCAAGATCCCTCAGCTTGGGTCCACCTACCCAGGCTGGATCTTACCACCCCGAGGATTTGCTTTGCTGTGTGCTCTCTATCAAACACACAGGCATCAAGCAATGCCCAGCGTGGCTTGATAGAGGTCATCGCTCCTCCAGTGCTGCTGCTTCTGCTTCTCGCTGTGCTGGTGGCAGCTACTGGTGACATCTGCCACCAGAGTGCGGTCAACACCATATAGCCGTGGACCACACTCTGGCTAGTCCACAGGTCCATGGTAAAATGTACCATGGCCCCCTCCACGCGTGAGAACTCCGCAAGGAGCTGGGACTTCACCCTCCCGTACAGAGACGGGACAACCTTCGAGCGGAAGGTTTTGTGACAAGGGACACTGTACCTTGCTCTAGCAAATTCAACAGCCGCTTGAACCCAACACCCTCCACAAGGCTGAATGGCCGCTCAACCAGGGCAATCACCTTTGTGATTGCTTTGGTGATGGCCACAGCACGGGGGTGTCTTGGTGCAAACGGCTGCCTCTTTTCCCAGAGACCAGTTACAGTCTGCTGGGAGGACGATGACAGGGGGGAACTACTGGGCCGGAATGAGCGGCTAGCGCTCCTCCTCTGCCTCTTCTGGGGTGGGGGGTGGTTTCAGCACCGTCACGAGACGGCCCAGCGGTAGGAGTTGTAGTGGGAGTGGAAGAGGGCTCCTCCTCCTCCAAGGAACTATCACCCACCACCTCTACAACTGCCACCTCCCCACGTGGTCGCTTGGAACATGCCCCCTTGGGATCACAGAGGTGTCCGTGGCGATGTTCCATGTGACTCCTAAGGCCAGAGGTGCCCCACTTCATGGGATCGGAGCCACCATGACTGACCTTGATATTGCAGTGTGCACACACTGCCTTTGAGTTGTCTTTGTCACAGATATCAAAATGGGACCACACCCAAGATGTGATCCTCTTCGTGGTTGTTCCTGGAAGGGCAGGAACAGCACAACTGTGAGTAGACCTCTCAAAGGCAGTGCTCAGTGCAACACTTGCAGAAGGGGAGGTGGAAGCAGGCACAGCATGTGTGGGTGTAGAGGGCGGGACCAGAGGAGATGCAGGCATGCTAGGGTGCGTGTCGGCAAGGGGAGAGGGCGGGGTTGGAGGCGCGCTAGCATGTGTATCAGTGGATGTGGCCGGGGAAGCAGAAGACTCAATGCATGTGGGTGTGAGTGCTTGCACAGAGGACAGCGGCGCACTAGGAGCAGGAGCAGTAGTCCTCCCTTAGGTAACTACAGAGAGCAGAGGGCTGCACTGAGGGTAATTACGCACACCTCTGTTTCCATGTCTCCTCCCCCAGGTAATTCCATATAGCAGGGGGATGCACTGGGGGAGGGGTCCCAGGATTCCTGGGCTTCAGAGTCAGAAGCTGCAGGGAGGGTATCTATGCAACACCTGTGTATTTCCATTTCTCCTCCCCCAGATAACTGCATTTACCAGAGGGCTGCACTGAGGACAGGGTCCCAGTAGAGCTTGGCTTCAGAGGCAGAAGCTGCAGGGAGGGTATCTACACACACCTACGTTTCCATATCTCCTCCCCCAGGTAACTCCATATAGCAGGCGGCTGCACTGAGGGTATCTAACCACACCTGTGTGATTCCATTACTCCTACCCAGGTGACTGCATATAGCAGAGGGCTGCACTGAGGGTATCTACCTACACCTGTGTGTTTCCATGTCTCCTCTCCCAGGTAACTGCTTATAGCAGAGGACTGCACTGAGGGCATGGTCACAGAAGTGCTTGGTTTAAAAGCCGAAACTGCAGAGAGTTTGCGCCCGTGTGTTTCCACATATCCTCTCCCAGGTAACTTCATATAGCAGAACTCTGCACTGAGGGTACCTACTCACAGCTGTGTGCTTCCATGTCACCTCCCCCAGGTACCTGCATATAGCAAAGGTCTGCACTGAGGGAGGGGACCCAGGAGAGCTTGGATTCAGAAGCAGAAGCTGCAGTAGCTGTATCTACCCACACTTCTGTGTTTCCATGTCTCCTCCCCGGGGTAACTTCATAGAGCAGAGGGCTGCACTGAGGGTGGGGCCCCAGGTGAGCTTGGCTTCAAAGCCAGAAGCTGCACTGTGGGAATCTCCGCACAACTGTTTTTTCCATTTCTTCTCCTCCAGGTAACTGCATATAGCAGAGGGCTGCACTGAGGGTATCTACCCACCCCTGTGTGTTTCCATGTCTCCTCCCCCAGGTAATTCCATATAGCAGAGAGCTGTAGTGAGGGTATCTACCCACCCATGTGTGTTTCCATGACCCCTCCCCAGGTGACTGCATTTAGCAGAGGGTTGCACTGAGGGTATCTACATACACCTGTGTGTTTCCAAGACTCCTCCCACAGGTAACTGCATAAATCAGAGGGCTGGCTTTATGCATATCCCCGCACCTGTGTGTTTCCATGTATCCTCCCCCAGGTAACTGCATATAACAGAGGGCTGCACAGAGGGCGGGGTCCCAGGAGTGCTTGGTTTCAGAGCCAGAAGCTGCAGGGAGGCAATCAACCCACACCTGTGTGTTTCGATGCCTCCTCACCCAGGTAACTGCATATACCAGAGGGCTGCACTGATGGCAGAGTCCCAGGAGTGCTTGGCTTCTGAAGAAGAAGCTTCAGGGAGGGTATCTACCCACACCTGTGTGTCTACATGTCTCGTCAATCACTTCATTGCATATACGAGACGGCTGCACTGAGTGCGGTGTCCTAGGAAAGCTTGGCTTCAGAGGCAGAAAATGCAGGGAAGGTATCTACACACACCTGTTGGTTTTCATGTGCCCTCCCCCAGGTAACTGCATATAGAAAAGGGCTACACCGAGGGTGGGGTTCCAGGAGCACTTGGCTTCAGAGGCAGAAGCTGCAGAAAGAGTATCTACCCACACCTCTGTTTCCATGCCTCCTCTCCCAGGTAACTGCATATAGCAGAGGGATGCACAGAGTGCGGGGTCCTTGGAGACCTGGGCTTCAGAGGCAGAAGCTGCATGGAATGTATCTATGCAACAACCTGTGTTTTTCCATGTCTCCTCCCCCAGGTAACTGCATATAGCAGAGGGCTGGGTCTGATGAGCGGTTGGCTTCAGAGGCAGAAGCGGCACTGAGGGGATCTACGAACACCTGTGTGTTTCCATGTCTCCTGCCCCAGGTAACTGCATATAGCAGAAGGCTGCACTGAGGCCAGGGTCCCAGTAGAGCTCGGCTTCAGAGGCAGAAGCTGCAGGGAGGGTATCTACCGACACCAGTGTGTTTCCATGACTCCTCCTCAGGTGACAGCATGTAGCAGAGGGCTACACTGAGGACAGGGTCCAGGAGTGCTTCATTTAAATGCAGAATCTGCAGAGTGGGTATCTACACACACATGTGTGTTTCCATGTAAACTCCCCCAGGTAACTTCATATAGCAGAGATCTTCACTGAGGGTTACTACCCACAGCTGTGTGTTTCCATATCGCCTCCACCTTATAAATGCATATAGTTGAAGGCTACACTGGGGGTGGGGTCCCAGGAGCGACTGGATTCAGAGGCATAAGCTGCAGGGAGGGTATCTACCCACACCTGTGCGTTTTGATGTCTCTTCCCCCAGGTAACGGCATATAGCAGAGGGCTGCACTGATGGTATCTACGCACACCTATGTGTTTCCATGTGTCCTTCCCAGGTAACTGCATATAGCAAATGACTGCACTGAGGGCAGGGTCCCAGTCGAGCTTGGCTTCAGAGGCAGAAGCTGCAGGGAGGGTATCTATCCACAATTGTGTGTTTTCATGTCTCCTCCCCCAGGTAACTGCATATAGCAGAAGGCGGGGTCCCAGGAGCGCTTGGATTCAGAGGCCGACGCTGCAGGGAGGGTATCTACCCACAGTTGTGTGTTTCCATGTCGTCTGCTCTGAAACTGCTTATAGCAGAGGGCTGCACTGAGGGCGGGATCCCAGGACCGCTTGGTTTCAAAGGCAGAAGCTGCACTGAGGGTATCTATCAACACCTGTGTGTTTCCATATCCCGTCCCCCAGGTAACTGCATATAGCAGAGGGCTACACTGAGGGTATCTACCCACACCTGTGTGTCTTCTCTCCCAGGTAACTGGTTATAGAAGAGACCTGCACTGAGGGCAGAGTTCCAGGAGAGTTTGGCTTCAGAGGCAGAAGCTTCAGGGAGGGTATCTACCCACATCTCTGTGTTTACATGTCTCCTCCCCCAGGTAACTGCATATACTAGAGGCTGCAGTTAGGGTGGGGTCCCAAGAGAGCTTGGCTTCAGAGGCAGAAGCTGCAGGGACGGTATCTATACAAACCTGTGTGTTTCCATGACTCCTCCCAAGGTGACTGTATATAGCAGAGGTCTGCACTAATGGTATCTACCCACACCTGTGTGTTTCCATGTCTCCTCCCCAGGTAACCACATATAGCAGAGGACTGCACTGAGGACAGGGTCCCTAGAGCGCTTATCTTCAAATGCAGAAGCTGCAGGGAGGCTATATACCCACACCTATGTGTTTCCATATCACCTCCCCGTGGAACTGCATGTAGCAGAGGGCTGCACTGAAGGTGGGGTCTCAGGAGATACTCTCAGTGCACTGAGGGGATCTACCCACATCTCTGTTTTCATGTCTCATTCCCCAGGTAATTGCATATAGCAGAGGGCTGCATTGAGGTCAGGGCCCCGGGAGATCTTGGCTTCAGAGGCAGAAGCTGCAGGGAGGATATCTACCCACACCTGTGTGTTTCCTTGTTTCCTTCCCCAGGTAACTCCATATAACAGAGGGCGGGACTGAGGGTATCTACGCACACCTGTTTGTTTCCATGTCTCCTCCCTAGGTAACAGCATATAGCAGGGGACTGCAATAAGGGCGGGGTCTCAGGATCACTTTCTCTAAGCACAGAAGCTGCAGAGAGCATATCTACACACACCTGTGCTTTTCCATGTATCCTCCCCCAGGTAACTTCATATAGTAGAGGTCTGCACTGAGGGTATCTACCCACAGCGTGTGTTGCCATGTCACCTCCCACAGATAACAGCATATAATTGAGGGCTGCAGGGAGGGTGGGGTCCCAGGAGCGCTTGGATTCAGAGGCAGAAGCTGATGGAAGGGTATCTACCCACACCTGTCCCGCAGATAACTGCATATAGTAGAAGGTTACAATGATTGTGGGGTCCCAGTAGAGCTCGGCTACACCTGTGTGTTTCCATGTCTCCTCCCCCAGGTAACTGCATATAGCAGAGGGCTGAACTGAGGCAGGGACCCAGGAGCATTTGGCATCAGAGGTCAATGGTGCAGGGAGCATATCTACCCACACCTTTCTGTTTCCATGTCTCCTTAACTGCATATACCAGAGGGCTACACTAAGGGAAGGGTCCCATGAGCACTTGACTTCAGAGGCAGAAGCTGCAGAGGGGGTATTAGTCACACCTGTGTGTTTCCATGTCTCCTCCCCCAGTGCAGCCCTCTTATCTGAGGGAGGAGACATGGAAACACAGATGTGTGGGTAGATACCATCAGTGCAGCCCTCTGCTATATGTAGTTACCTAGGGGAGGAGACATGCAAACGCAGTGTGGGTAGATACCCTCCCTGAAGCTTCTGCTTCTGAAGCCAAGTGCTCCTGGAACCAAGCCCTCTAATATATGCAGTTACCTGGGGAAGGAGACATGGAAACACAGAGGTGTCGGTAGATACCCTCCATGCAACTTCTGCTCTGAAGACAAGCATGCCTCGCATCCTGCCCTCAGTGCAGCCCGCCACTATATGCAGTTACCTGGGGGAGGAGACATGGAAACACAGGTGTAAGTAGATACCCTTCCTGCGGCTTCTGCCTCTGAAGCCAAGCGCTCCTGAGACCCCGCCATCATTTCAGCCCTCTGCTATATACAGTTACCTGGGGGAGGAGACAGGGAAATACACCTGTCTTTCCTGCGTGTTTCCATGTCTCCTCTCCCAGTTAACTGCATATAGCAGAGGGCTGTACTGAGGGTCGAGTCGCAGGAGAGATTGACTTCAGAGACAGAAGCTGCAGGGAGGGTATCTATCCATAGCTGTGTGTTTCCATGTCTCCTGCGCCAGGTAATTGCATATAGTAGAGGGCTGCACTAAGGGCGAGGTCCCAGGAGAGCTTGCCTTCTGAGACAGTAGCTACAGAGGGGTATCTACCCACACCTGTGTGGTTCCATGTCTCCTCCCCCAGGGAACTGCAGATAGCAGAGGGATGCACTGAGGGTAGGGTCCCAAGAGAGTTTGGTTTCAGAGGCAGAAGTTGCACTGAGGGTATTTACAAACCCCTGTCTGTTTCAATGTCTTCTCCCCAGGTAACTGCATATAATAGAGGGCGGCACTGAGGGCAGGATCCAAGAAGAGATTAGTTTCAGAGGCAAAAGCTGCACTGGGGTTATCTACCCACACCTGTGTGTTTCCATGTCTCCTCCCCCAGGTAACTGTATATGCCTCAGTTAGGATCTCCACCCACACCTGCATATAGCAGAGAGCTGCACTGAGGGTGGTAACTCAGGAGCGCTTGTCTCCTTCCCCTGGTAACTACATAGAGCAGAGGGTTGCACTGAGGTTATCTACATACACCTGTGTGTTTCCATGTCTCCTCCCCAGGTAATTGCATATAGTAGAGTGCTGCACTGAAGACAGGGCTGGAGGAGCGCTTGTCTTCAGAGGCAGAAGCTGCAGGGAGGGTCTCTACCCACACCTGTGTGTTTGCATATCTCCTACCCCAGGTAACTGCATATAGTAGAGAGCTTCATCCCAGGAGCACTTGCATTCAGAGGCAGAAGCTGCAGGGAGGGTCTCTACCCACACCTGTGTGTTTGCATATCTCCTACCCCAGGTAACTGCATATAGTAGAGAGCTTCATCCCAGGAGCACTTGCATTCAGAGGCAGAAGCTGCAGGGAGGGTCTCTACCCACACCTGTGTGTTTGCATATCTCCTACCCCAGGTAACTGCATATAGTAGAGAGCTTCATCCCAGGAGCACTTGCATTCAGAGGCAGAAGCTGCAGGGAGGGTCTCTACCCACACCTGTGTGTTTGCATATCTCCTACCCCAGGTAACTGCATATAGTAGAGAGCTTCATCCCAGGAGCACTTGCATTCAGAGGCAGAAGCTGCAGGGAGGGTCTCTACCCACACCTGTGTGTTTGCATATCTCCTACCCCAGGTAACTGCATATAGCAGAAGGCTACACTGAGGGTGTCTATCCACACCTGTGTGTTTCCATGTGTCCTCCACCAGGTAACTGAATATACCAGAGGACTTCTCTCAGGGTTTCTACCTACACCTGTGTGTTTCCATGACTCCCCCCCCGAGGTATCTGCATATATCAGAGGGCTGGCCTGACGCTATCTACCCACAGCTGTTTGTTTCCATATCTCCTCCCCCAGGTAACTGCTTTGGGAACGGTGTCTACCCACACTTCTATGTTTTCATATCTCCTCCCCCAGTTAACATCATACAGCAGAGGGCTGCAAGAGGGTGGGGTCCCAGGAAAGCTTGGTTTCACAGGCAGAAGCTGCAGGGTGGGTATCTACCCACACGTGTTTTTTCCATGTCTCTTCCACCAGGTAACTGTATATAGCAGAGGCCTGCCCTGAGGGTGGGGTCTGAGGAGCGCTTGGCTACAGAAGCAGAGCTTCAGGGAGGGTATCTTACTACACTTGTGCGTTTACATGTTTCCACCCCACGTAAGTGCAATAGACAGGGCTGCACTTAGGGCAGGGTGCCGGGAGAGCTTGGCTTCAGAGGAAGAAGCTACAAGGACGGTATCTACCCACCGTCGTGTTTCCATGTCTCCTCCCCCAGGTAACTGCCTATAGCAGAGGGATTCACTGAGGGTGGGATCCCAGCAGAGCTAGGCCTCATAGGCAATAGCTGCCTCGAGGGTATCTACCCACATTTCTGTGTTTCCATATCTCCTCCCCAAGGTAAATGCATATAGCAGAGGGCTGCACTGAGGGTGGGGTCCCAGGAGCACTGTACTTCAGAGACAGATGCCTCAGGGAGGATCTCCATCCACACCTGTGTCTTTCCAAGTCTCCTCCACCAGGTAACTGCATATCCCAGAGGACTGCACTGAGGGCAAGGTCCCATGAGCGCTTGACTTCAGCGGCAGAAGCTACAGAGAGGGTAACAGTCACACCTGTGTGCTTTCATATCTCCTCCCCCATTGCAGCCCTCTTACCTGTGACAGGAGACATAGAAACACACAGGTGTGGGTAGATACCCTCAGTGCAGCTCTCTACTATATGCAGTTAACTAGGGGAGGAGACATGCAAACACACAGGTGTGGGTAGACAGACTCCCTGTAGCTTCTGCCTCTGAATCCAAGTGCAGCAAGCCCTCTACTATATGCAATTTCCAGGGGAAGTAGACATGGAAACACAAAGGTGTCGGTAGATACCCTCAATTGAACTTCTGCCTCTGAAGACAAGCGCTCCTCGCGTCCTGCCCGCAGTGCAGCCCTCTTCTATATGAAGTAACCTGGGGGAGGAGATATGGAAACAAAGGTGTGAGTAGATACCCTTCCTGCAGCTTCTGTCTCTGAAGCCAAGCGCTGCTGAGACCCCACCCTCAGTGCAGTCCTCTTCTATATGCAGTTACCTGGGGAGGAGACATGGAAACACATCTGTCTTTCCATGTCTCTTCCCCCACATAACTGAATATAGCAGAGGGAGTCGCCGGAGAGCTTGACATCAGAGGCAGAAGCTGCAGGGAGGGTAACTACCCACACCCGTTTTTCTATGTCTCCCGTGACAAGTAATTGCATATAGCAGAGGGCTGCACTGAGGGCGGGGTCACAGGAGACCTTGGCTTCATAGGCAGAAACTGCATGGACAGTAACTACCCACACCTGTGTATTTCCATGTCTCCTCCCTGAGGTAACTGGATATAGCAGAGGGCTGGACTGAGGGCAGGGTCCCACGAGAGCTTGTCTTCAGAGGCAGAAGCTGCAGACAGGTAACTACCCACAACTGTGTGGTTCCATGTCTTCTCCCCCAGGTAACTGCATATAGCAGAGGGCTGCACTGAGGGTGGGGTCCCAGGAGAGCTTGGGTTCAGAGGCAGTAGTTGCACTGAGGGTATTTATGCACACCTGTGTTTTTCCATGTCTCCTCCTAAGGTAACTGCATATAGCAGAGGGCTGCACTGAGGGCGGGGTCCAGGAGAGCTTAGCTTAAGAGGCAAAACCTGCAATGAGGGTATTTATAAACACCTGTGTGTTTCCATGTCTCCTCCCCAGGTAACTGCATATAGCAGAGGGCGGCACTGAGGGCACGATCCCAGGAGAGCTTAGCTTCAGAGGCAAAAGCTGCACTGAGGGTATCTACCCACACCTCTGTGTTTCCATGTCTCCTCCCCCAAGTAACTGAATATAGCAGAAGGTTGCACAGAGGGTGGGGTCTCAGAAGCGCTTAGCTTCAGAGGCAAAAGCTGCAGGAAGGGTACCTACTCACACGTGTGTTTCCATGTCTCCTCCCCCAGGTAACTGGATATAGCAGAGAGCTTCACTAAGAGAATCTACCCACACCTGTGTGTTTCCATGTCTCCACCCCAGGTAACTGCATATAGTAGATTGCTGCACTGTGGAAAGGGCCCGAGGAGCGCTTGTCTTCAGAGGCAGAACTTGCATGGAAGATATCTACCGACACATGTGTGTTTCCATGTCTCCTTCCCAAGGTAATTGCATATAGTAGAGGCCTTGGTCCCTGGAGCACTTGCATTCAGAGGCAGAAGCTGAAGGGAGGATATCTACCCACACCTCTGTGTTTGCATGTCTCCTACCCCAGGGAACTGCATATAGGAGAAGGCTGCACTGAGGGTGTCTATCCACACCTGTGTCTTTCCATGTCTCCTCCACAGGTAACTGAATATAGGGAGGAGAAATAAAACACACAGTTGTGGGTAGATACGCTCCCTGCCTCTTTTAACTGTGAAGCCGAGCACTTCTGGGAACCACCTCTATGCTATATGCCGTTACCTTGGGGAGGAGACATGGAAACACACAGGTGTGGGTAGATACCCTCCCTGAAGCTTCTGCCTCTGAAGCCAATCTGTCCTGTGACCCCGCCCTCAATGCAGCCCTCTGCTATATGCAGTTACGTGGGGGAGTAGACATGAAAACACACAGGTGTGGGTATATACCCTAAGTGCAGCCCTCTGCTATCTGCAGTCCCAGAGTAGGCGTCATGGAAACACACAGGAGTGGGTAGATACCCTCCGTGCAGCCCTCTGCTATATGGAGTTACATGGGGGAGGAAACATATAAACACACAGGGGTGGGTAGAAACCCTCAGTGCAGTCCTCTGCTATATGCA